>CAMOHE010047758.1:14239-31720 GCA_946598075.1 Artocarpus hirsutus
CAATGTCAAACTAGAATTGCAATATCAAGATTAGAAGAATCCCCCAAAGAAACCTAAAAAAACTAAAGAATCAATGCAAAATCCTAAATTGTAACCCTAGAAACCAAAAGAGCTATTCGGGTTTGACTCTTTCAAGACTAGAGAAACAATTCAAGAACCACTAATGATGATTTCAAGAAACCCTAAAGAACCAAATTCGAAATATATATATATTTAAGCAAACCTGACAATCCTAGGCTCTTATACCAATTGATACGAACCACGCCAACCACATGACGAAACTCGATACCAAATCTGGAATTTCAAACCCCAAGACCTTTCAAGTTGAGTGGAACCGCGACTTGTTGCTTAGCAAAGCAAGAACCTTGGTATGATAGAGACGCTACAAATGGGTATGGAAAGTCTGTTTGATAATTCAATTGAATGCCACAAGGAATCCTTAATAAGTTTGGATAAGTTTCTTCAAGAACTCAAGAAGAATAACTTTCAATATGAACAATCATCAAAAACTGAATTGCATAATCTAAAAGATGGCCTTATATGGCTGAAAATTCACACAAGGTTTATGTTTAAATGTAAAATTCCTAATCTATTCTTAATGAAAGTAACGCCTAAATAAAGCCCTAGGATGGAATTATTTAACTCAAGATTCCTTCCTCCTAATCACGCCTATAATAAAGCCTAAACAAAGATTCTAAATTTTAAATTCTGAAACTGAAACTTAAAATAAATTAAGATTATACAGAATTCAAATCTTGAATCTTCAATCTTGAATCTTGAATCTCAACTTGATTCTTTACTGGACACACGACTCCTACATATGTACATGTACGGAATGAACATGCAAGTTGGCCATGCAAGGACTCAATGCGCATGTATGGCTGATTGCCTCCCTTTCGGCTCTACTTTGATGAGCAAAACCAGCCTTTGTTCACCCTCAGTAGTAAACACACTCTCTTCTTGTTGTAGAACTCTCTGGACCAAGTTATTCAGCTTTTTTTTAAATCTTTTAGCTTGAGCCCTCGTCATTGGGCCAATTGGAACTTGAAGTGGATCATGAAAATTCCTTGCAACCTTGATGTCCTCATCATGCTCTACTGTGTAAAAAGGTTTTAAAACTACAATTAAGGTACTTGAACAAGTTTTTACAAAAGCAATCTTTTAGAACATTTTCTCAGGTAAATTTTGGGCAATATAGTTGGCCTGCCGATGGCCCAGATTGACTTGCCAATTGCCCCGCATCGGCTGCTGATCTCAAGGTTTATAAGCCCCATTTTACAGTACTTCTAATGGGATGCCAAACCTTGACTTCGGCTTGTTAGTGGTTGGAGGTTTGATCTACAAAACTACCAACTGACCTGCCGATCTGATGACCATTTGGAGCCTTGATTTTAAATTTTCAAACTTTGGCCTGCCGAACCTATTGTCTAGCCTACATAACTGTTTATAATAGCTAGTTATCTATCTATTAGAACTCCCTTCTAATAGTCATTTTAATCAAAATTCGAGTTGCTAGGCTATAGTTAAGCACTTGGAGGCTATATATACCCTCTATTAAAAGTGCAATCTAGAAATAAGGATCAAAAGAAAGATTTGATATTCTTAAGTATTCATTTTCACACGTATTCTCTTAAGCTAAACTTGCTTCATATTTTCCTTGAGCATTGCTCCCACTTCTAAACACAAGCCTTACGTTGTAGTTATTTTCTCCTGTAGTGATTAGTTTATGAGTGCACCAAACTTCATAAATCCTACCTTCCATCATTGGGTTTCTAAGCCTTGT
Source organism: Artocarpus hirsutus (assembly GCA_946598075.1). NCBI lineage: Eukaryota > Viridiplantae > Streptophyta > Magnoliopsida > Rosales > Moraceae > Artocarpus > Artocarpus hirsutus. Next base: position 16,023 of record CAMOHE010047758.1, read on the forward strand.
AATTTGGGGTTTTTGGTTAGATAATCTCCGTTAAAATTGTCACTTTGTAAGAAGGTGTGGTGAGCCTCGGGTATAACAAGTCACCGATGTTGAACAAAAGAGTGATCATTCCAAAAAGATAGTCCTATAATACAAGAGGTCGACATAAGGTTTTTGCTTAACAATAGTGTACGTTAGTATATTCACCAAACCACTGTAAATAACATTTACATTTCTTCTCCCTACTCTTTTACTTAAACATAATTTAATCTGTTGTCTATTTTTTTCTATATCTTAGTTTGTGTGTTTATTGCTTGAAGCATATTTTATCTATAATTTTCCAATAATTGTAAAAGTTTTTAAAAACCCAATTCCCCTTTCCCTCTTGGGTAGCTATTCTTAGGGTAATAATTAGTATCAAAGCAAGAAGCTCGTTTTAATTTTTCAAAAAAATTTTACAATCTTGAGTATGGCTACTCAAATTTTTCAAAACTCAAAAGGTCAATCCACAAATAGACCTCCTTTCTTTAATGGAACTAATTACAACTATTGAAAAATTAGGATGACAATTTACTTGAAATCTGTTGACTATGATCTTTGGAACATCATTGAAAATGGACCTTTCAAACCTATGAACAATTAGACAAAATTTTAGTAGCTAAAGAACCCAAAGAATATAGTGACGAGGATAAAAGAAAATTGTCTTTGAATGCAAAAGCTATAAGCATGCTATATTGTGCATTAAATGGAAATGAGTTTGATAGAATTACTTCTTGCACAACTTCACAAGATATTTGGCGCACTTTACAACTCACACATGAAGGGGCAAATCAAGTTATAGAAACTAAAATTAATTATCTTCTTCATGACAATGAAATGTCTAAAATGAAAGAACTCAAGACTATAATGAAATGTATACAAGATTTATGGATATTGTTAACGGCCTTAAGTCTCTTGGTAGGATGTTTACTACAAATGAATTAGTAAGAAAGCTTGTTCAATCTCTACTTCCTTCTTGGCATGTTAAGAGAACAACCCTAGAGGAAGCAAAGGACCTATCAACTCTACCAGTTGAAGAATTGATTGGTTCTTTTATGACATATGAGATAACCCATAAGCAGAATAAAATAAAAGAAGAAGATAAGAGAAAAAATAAAATAGCTTTAAAAGCATCCGTTCTTGATGATGAAGATGATGATGATGAAGAAGGCATCAACCCAAAGGATTTTGAAGAATTGGTGATGATAGTGACGAAATACAAAAAAAGTTCTATAAAAAATTCAACCGTAACAAAGGTATGAAACAGAAAAATGATCAAGGCGAGAAATCAAATAAAGACGATATTATTTGCTATGATTGTAAGAAACCCAGTCATATTAGACCGGATTGTCCATTGCAAAAGAAAATAAGTAAAAAAAAGATGAAGAAAGCACTCCAAGCTACGTGGGACAAGTTAGAGTCTAATGACTCAGATGAGTAAGCTCCAACAAGAGTCACCAACACGTGTTTCATGGCAATTGATGAAGATGATGAGGTAAGTAGTTCTTTTTCTTCCAATAATGATGATGAAATAGACTTTAAAGAATTATGAAAGGCGTTTGATGAATTGCATGATCATTATGAGAAATTTTCTCAAAAACTCCATGCTTAAAAAGAAAATATCTATACTTTTAGGAAAGATAGATACATTGAAAGTTGAGAAAAACAAATATGATACTGTAATTGTTGAAAATTCATCATTGAGATGAGCATGATTGGAGAATTAAATTTCTTCCTTGGACTTCAAATTGGACTTCAAATTAAGCAACCCTAAGATGACATTTTCATCAATCAAGCCAAGTATGTGAAGGATCACCACAAATGCTTTAGATTGGAAGATCTAAAGCCAATGCCAACTCCTATGAATTCTTCAATCAAATTATATAACGAGAGCAAGAGGAAGAGGAAGCTAAGATGGCCAATATTGAAGCTCAAGGAGACGATGAAGAGGAAGAAACCATCACACTTCAACAACTCTACACCTATCAATAGGAGCTCTTTGCACACCAATGCCAACTATTTGAGAAAAAAAAAGGATGGGCACCGACATCACTAACTTGCAAGTTGGTCAACAAGAGATTCCTCAACTTCCTCGACAAATGCATTTTGGTAGAGGATCTTCTAGACATCCTTGACTGCTTTGTAATTATGTTTTCTATGTTTATAGTTATATTTTTGTGGATTATGATATGCTTTTAAAGTTTTGACAAGGTTTATGTTTTTATGATAATTTCAATGTTTATTTACCTTGGTATCAATGCATATATGAATTTTCAATGATTGCGTGTTTACTTTTTGCATGATGAGAAAAAAGGGGAGAATACGTGATTTTTGATTGAGGAGATAGGGTTGGTGGTGATTCACAATTGGATATTGACATGTGTTTTGTGATATGTGATTGTGATTGAGAAGTGGTTTTTGAATAATGTATGTGCATAAAGGATGGTGGTGATTGATATTCACTTATTGCTATTTACTTTGATCCATACTATGTGATAGGGGGAGTATTCATTTGAAGGGGAGATTTTGAATTTTTCTTTAAAATTTCAAGTTTTTAAAGCCTTTGCACATATTAAGAGGGAGTAAAATGAATTAACTTTCAAGACAATCAAAAATTGTTTAGTCATCGTCAAAAAGAGGGAGATTGTTGGCTCCAAGGTTTCATAAAGCAATTTTGAAATAGTTTTGATGAGAACAAATACAATTTTTGTGCAAGTATGTATTTCCAAGCTATTGAAACCCTAGAGTGTTGAAAGGCTTAAGTTTTAAGAATCATGTGATGAACATTCAAGAATATTAGAGTTATGATTGCAACAAGGAAGGAACTCATATAGACTTGAAGTTCTCAAGATTTTATTGATTTTTAGTCCAAATGTAAGTGAGTGATTCTTATTTGAGAATATGATAAAAAATAACTCAAGTTCACACACACACATGCAATGCATTGATAATCTTTTAAAATCTTGGCATATATGTGTTCAAAATATTTCAAATGTTCTACTGTGTAAAAAAGTGTTAAAATTATAGTTAAGGTACTTGAACAGGTTTTGCAAAAACAACCTTTTAGAACATTTTCTTAGGCAAAATTTGGACAACATAGATTGGCCTGCCAAGTATTTCTAGTTGGCTTGTCGATGGCTCAGATTGGCCTGCCAACTTGAGGGTTTATAAGCCCCATTTTGTAGAGCTTCTGATGGCCTATCACTCCTTGACTTTGGCCTATAGATGGTGGGAGGTTAGGCCTTCCAAACTACCAACTAGCCAACCGATTTGATGACCATTTGGAGTCTTGATTTTAAAATTTTCAACTTTGACCTGCCGAACCTTTTGTTAAGGCTATCAAACTTTTTACAACAACTAGTTTTCTATCCATTAAAACTCCACTTCTAATCGCAATTTTGATTAAAATCTAAGTTTCTAGGGTAAAGTTGAGCACTTGGAGGCTCTAGATACCCCTCCATTCAATATGCAATCTAGAACTAAGGATCATAGGAGAGATTTGATATCATTTTACATTGTTTTCTCAAGCATTCAGTTTCACACACATTCTCTTGAGCCAACCATGCTTCATATTGTCCTTGAGAATTGCTCACACCTCTAAACACAAGCCTTATATTGTATTTATTTTCTCTTGGAGTAATTACTTTGTGAGTGTACCAAACTTCATAAATCCTACCTTCCATCATTAGGTTTCCAAGCCTTGAAATTTGAGGTTTTTGGTTAGACAATGTCCGTTAAAATTGTCACTTTGTAAGAAGGTGTGGTGAGACTAACAAGTCACTATTGTTGAGGAGTTATCATGCCAAAAAGACAGTCTTATAGTGCAAGAGGTTGAGTGAATGTTTTTGCTTGGCGACAGTGGACGGAGGCATATTCACCGAACCACTATAAATAGCATTTGTAAAAGTTTGTGTTTCCCTACTCTTGTACTTAAACACAATCTAATTTGTTGTCTATTTATTTCTATATCTTGGTTTGTGTATTTATCACTCAAAGCATATTTTATCTTTAATTTTTTGATAATTGTAAAAAGTTTTCAAAAACCCAATCCTCCCTCTTGGTTAGCTATTGTTAGGCTATCAATCCCAACTTCACTTGAACCCTCATTTTTTCTACCTCCTTTTTTCTGTCCTCACTGTTAGACATAGTGCCCCAAGGAGTGAAACATTATAATAAGTTTTTAGAGACATTTCATCAATAAAGAGTTTATTTATTATTCATACACCAATGTTATCCCTTTTATTATGTTCATTTCTATTGAATATATAATAAACAAAAAAGGCCTAAGACTGTCGGTCTAAACTTTTGAGATCATGCATATGACGGACATATTATGCAAAAGAATGAATCTTAAACGTGATGGTCTAAATAATAAGATCAGTAATAGAGAGAATAAAGTTGGGTGCTTTATTTATGCTAAGATTGTTATGTTGTCTACATTCCTAACAAGAGATGGCTTGTCTTGGTCATTGGAGTAGGACTCCGCTAGAAGAAACATTGTACATTATCATAAGGGACGATATATTGGATCAAGACAAAAAGTTGAATTGATTTGGTTAATAATTCTGTTTGTTCAAATCAATTCACTTGAGGCAATCATATGTGTTATGTTTTAATCCTAAAATAACAAATGGGACCGTATTCTTGACTTATGTCTTTTGATGTACTAAAGGATGACATCCTGATTTAATGATGATATGTATACAGGTATGTTAGAGGCATATCTGTTGATTCACGTAGACACATTATTCATACATATGAAATCCATACCTCTTTTGTAGAATTAATGATATTCTCTTATATGCATTATCCTGTAATTCGAAGACTGCACACAACCATTTAGATACAATATGTGTAACCGAATGGTATACTTTTTGTGATATTCTCTTATGGGTGACGTTGCTATGATCTCGATGTACTCACTTCTTAGAGTGTACGTGTCATACATCCCTATACAAATAAAATTAATTTTTATTTTCATGAAATCATCCAATAACATAAAACATCATTCACATTTCCATCCCAATAAATACAAGAACACAAATACATTTTACCAACTTATAAACATTCATGTAAAACTGAAATACAACAACCTGCCTGACCCTTAAGGATACATAACTCAATTATTCATAATGCATACACCATTAAGGCATGAGACTTTGCAGGGACATAATTAACATATATACAAATTACCTTAATTTGTCATTAACCATAAAAATTTCATTAGACAATTAAAATAAGTCACAAAACACCCAATACAAAAACTGCCCACAACCACAAAACAGTGTGCAACCCTAACATACATTCATATGATAAATTATCTATGTCACAAAATAATCTCATAAAAATTCTGCATGTAATAGACACCTAAAACTACAACATATCCAAAAATTAGCTTCAAATAAATTTTCAACAATTCAAAACATGCATTAGAATTTGGAGACAAAATAAACCCTAAATGCCTAATGCAGTGAGCAGCACATGGTCATCATACTCAAATAATTAAAATAAAATTACTTTGACCCTAAGATTTTTATGACAACCTATAAACATATAAATACAGTACCACAAAAGTCTCATTGTCAAATATATTCGTTTGGTTATACAAATAGATCACACAAGTAAGAAGTCCAGAATTCTCTTGTTTAATAGCCACAAAGACCTATCTTAAATAAAATTCAAGAGCTCATCAAATATTCTTCAAATCACCACAAAATTTTTCAGATCATAAGTTAACATATGTATGCATATTTTTGCAAAATTTTATTCATCGCAATTCGTTTGCCCCTCGAACATAAACTACATTTTTTTAAAACCTAACAAATCAGTAATAGTCTGATCATGAGTGGCAGAGAATAAAAATTCAATATCTCAATATAGAAAACTCCAAATGGCTTGAAATTATAAGGAATATTATATAACACATAGACAAATATAATATTAAAATTTCACAGCAAACGGATATACATGGACAAAGTTATGGGGGTTGGATTAAAGGGAGAATACAATTTCAAAAATAATCTAGAATGAGTTTCTTTCCCCAAAACAATTTTTCTCAAGCTTTCCTTGAATTTGTCTAAGTGAGAACCCAATATTTCATTCAATTGTTTGTAGGAAAAATAAGGGAGAGAAGGAGAAGAAAAATGTGTGGAAAGGAAGAGAGTGTCCAAGAAAATTTTAGAGAGAGCGAGGAGAGAAAACGATTTTTGAGAGAGAGAAATATATTCGTAAAAACTAAGAATGATGTGAAAAGAAAATAATCTTCTTTATATTTGAAGCAGGTTTTCTTTAAAAATAAGGCGTATGCATGTAGGATGGGGAAAGATAAGGAAAAAGTCCAAAATTTGCTCTAACTATCAAATCTTATCTTTTCAATTTAAGAAACCTTATCACAAAAATCAAATCTTCTCTTTTAAAAAGTCAAACCTTCCTTAATCATGGATAAGGAAAGAGATAAAATATATCAATTATTTAGAATTTTCTAAACAAATTAATTATCAATGCCACAATTTTGGGAATTATCTACTAGTTTTTTGTCAGCAACTCTTGGCTTGCCAATTACTCAAGATCGATCTTGCTGAAGTATCACATTCAATATTACATGCAATTAAAACATTAACTATTTATCATACACACATTATAAGTGACATGGACACCTCAAGCACATTAATTCTACGTGACCGTCACCTATCACAATTCTCAAATAAATAGTCAGTAACATTATGTCATAAATGAATACTCAACGTCATTATATATCTATTATTAACTGCTATAAGAAAGATGGTGGGTGTTACAATGTGAGTTGACTGTCGAGCAATTAACAATATAACAGTAAAGTATTGTCATTTCATTTCTCGCATAGATGATATGCTAGGTGACTTACATGGTGCTTGTGTGTTCTCTAAAATTGATTTAAAAAGTGGATATTATCAAATTAGAATGAAAAAGGGTGATGAATGGAAACTACCTTTAAAACAAAATTTGGTTTATATGAGTGGTTAGCTATGCCATTTGATTTAACTAATGCATCGAGTACTTTCATACGACTAATGAACCATATCTCGCATGCTTTCATAGGTAAATTTGTTGCAGTTCATTTGGTGACATTCTAATTTATAACAAAAACATGGATGATCATATTGTGCATTTAAATTCAGTTTTGGATTTACTTAGAAAAGACAAGTTATATGCAAACTTGAGGAGGTGCACTTTTTACACCAATAAGCTTGCATTTATTGTGAGTGCACAAGGAATATAGGTTGATTAAGAGAAAAAGCATGCAATTCAAGAATGGCCAATCCTACGAATCTAAGTAATGTTTAAAGTTTTCATGGACTCACTAGTTTTATAGAAGGTTCGTGAAAGACTTTAATAACATTGCCGCACCACTTAGCGAGGTTGTCAAGAAGAATGTTGGATTCAAATAGGGTGATGAACAAGAAAAGGCATTTAATTTGATCAAAGAGAAATTGACGAATGCACCATTGCTTGCTTTTACCTAACTTCACTAAAACTTATGAGATTGAGTGTGATGCTTCAGGAATAGGTATTGGAGCTGTTCTATTGAAAGAAGGACGTCTCATTGCATATTTTACTAAAAAGCTAAGTAGGGCAGCCTTAAAGTACCCAACATATGATAAGGAGATGTATGCATTGGTTAAGGAGTTAGAAACATGGCAACACTACCTTTGGCCTAAGGAATTTGTGATTCAAACTGATCATGAGTCATTAAAGCATTTAAAAGGCCAACACAAGTTGAATAAGAGACATGCATGATGGGTGAAGTTCATTGAGACGTTTTTGTATGTCATCCAATACAAGAAAGGTAAGGAAAAGATCATTGTTAATGCACTTTCTGGAAGGTACGCATTACTTTCTACCCTTGATGCAAAATTACTTAGTTTTGGACACATCAAAGAATTGTTTCCGTTAGACCAAGATTTTTGTGAGCATTTTTGAGCTTGTGAACATAATGTAGAAGGTAAGTTTTTAGGCACGAGGGTTTTCTATTTTGGGAGAATAAGTTGTGTGTGACTAATTGCCTTTTGCGTGACTTGTTAGTGAGGGAATCCCATTATGGAGGGTTAATTGGACATTTTGGAGTTGCTAAAACATTAGCTATTTTGCAAGAACACTTCTATTGCCCACACATGAAAAAAGATGATAATTTGTGGTAGATGTGTCACATGTACACAAGCAAAATCTCAAGTGCAACCTTGGTTTATACACACCATTAGTCATTCCTAGTGAACGTTTGATTGATATTTCAATGGACATTGTGTTAGAGATTTAATTTTTATGGTTATGGATAGATTTTCTAAGATGGGACATTTATACGATGTCACAAAATTGATGATGCTTCTCATGTTACTGATTTATTCTTTAGAGAAATTGTAAGATTACATGGTATGCCTAGAACAATTGTTTCGGATAGAGATGTTAAGTTTTTGAGTTACTTTTAGAAGACCTTATGGTGTAAGTTAAGAACTAAGTTATTATTTTCTATTACTTGTCACCTATAAACTGATAGTCAAAACTAAAGTACTTAATGGGATTTTATCTACATTGTTGAGGGTTATTATTAAAAAGAATGTAAAAACTTAGAAAGAGTGTTTACCATATGCTGAGTTTGCTTATAATCATACTATTCATTCTGCTGCTAAGTTTTCACTATTTAAAATTATTTATGGTTTTAATCCTTTAACTCCATTGAATTTATCGCCATTACCTTTATATAAACGTGCTAACTTAGATGGAAAGAAAAGGGTTGTATTTGTTAAGTAGATACATGAGAAAACAGGACCCAACATTGAGAGGAGAATAGAACAATATACAAAACAAGCTAACAAAGGGCGCAAGCAGTTAATCTTTGAACCTGGAGATTGGGTTTGGTTGCACATGCTAAGAGAAAGATTTCTAGCATAAAGGCGTTCTAAGTTGCTTCCAAGAAGGGATGGACTTTTTTAAGTCTTGGAGCACATCAACGACAATGCATATAAATTGGGTCTACTAGGTGAGTATAATGTTAGTGCTACTTTTAATGTTTTTGATTTTAAGGTCTTTTGATACAGGTGATGATTTGAAGACAAATCCTTTTCAAGAGGAGGGAAATGATGAGTACATGCCTAATACATGGAGTATGGATCTAATTTAAGTTCCAATCGGGTTTGGATATAAGCTAAAAGGTTCAAAGACAATCTTAATGGACTGATTCGAAGTATTTGGACTGAGACAAATTTGCACAAGCCTAAGAAATATGAAAAATGCCTACATCAAGTGTGGTTTACCAAAATTCAAACGTTGAAATAATTTAGGAAAGTTTCCTCAAAGAGAGCTTCAAAAATGGTGCCTCCAATTTTCAGCTAGTTTCTAATTTTAAGCTAGTTTCCAATTTACATCTAGTTTCTTTTTTCAGTTAGTTTCTCATTTGGTTAGTGGAATTAGGTAGTTTCCTCTTTCCAAATTTAGAAGTGTCCCGAATAGTAATGCTTTCATGCCCATTTTAGAAGTTTCCTTCTTTTTAATTTTAGTAGCTTCCATTTAGAATAGGCTCCAATTTCATATAAGCCAATCGAACACCACAAGGAATCCTTGATAAGTTCAGAAAAGTTTCTTCAAGAACTCAAGAAGAATAACTTTTAATATAAATGAACATCAAAACTGAATTGTATAATCTAAAAGGTGGCCTTATATGGCCGAAATTCACATAGGATTTATTTTAAATGTAAAATTTCTAATCTACCCTTAATAAAAGAAATGCCTAAATAAAGCCCTAGGATGGAATCAAAATTAACTCAAGATTCCTTCCTTCTATATAGGCCTATAATAAAGTCTAAACAAATATTCTAAATTTCAAATTATGAAACTAAAACTTAAACTAAAATAAGATGACAAAGAATTCAAATCTTGAATCTTAAATGTTGATTCATTGCTAGGTGCACCACTCCTACATGTGTACTTGCATAGAATGGACGTGCAAGTTGGCCATGCGATGACTCAATGTGCGTGTACAGCTGATTGGCCCCCTTCCAATCAACTTCGATGAGTAAAATTAGCTTTTGTTCACCCTTAGTAGTGAAAACACTCTCTTCTTGTTGTAGTACTCTCCAGACCAAGTTATTTAGCTCTTCTTTGAATTTTTTAGCTCGAGCCCTCATCACCAGACCAACTAGAACTTGAACCAGATCGTGGAAATTCCTTGCAGCCTTGATGCCCTCATCACATTCCATAATTTATTATGGTGTATTCCATATATGCTTCACTATAAGCAACGGGTCACGATTTCATAAAAACTTGTTTCTAAACGATCTTGGAGACTTATTTGATTCAAATGTCTCATCACTTTATTGGCAGGGTTTGTATCACATAAATCTTAAAGATGATGGTCTAATAATAAGATCTATGATCAAGAGAATAAAGTGTGACGTTTTATTCATGCTAATATTGTTATGTTGTCTACACCTCTAATGGGAGATGGCTTGTATTGGTCATCGGAGTGGGACTCCATGAGTAGAAATATTGGTATATTGTCATAGGTGACAATGTATTAGATCGGAACAAAAAGTTGAATTGATTTGGTAATAATTCTATTTGTTCGAATTGATTTGGTAAATAATTCTATTTGTTCAAATAAATTCACTTTAAATAATCATATATATTATGTCTTAATTTTGAAATTACTAATAGGCCTTTATTTTTGACTTATGTCTTTTGATGTACCAAGCCTAATTTAAAGTTGGTACACATTCCGATAAGTTGGAGACATAACTCTTAATTCATGTAGACTCGTTATTCATAGATGTAGAATCTATGCCTCTTTTGTAAAGTTGATGATATTCTTTTGTATACGTTATCCTATGATTGGAAGACTAGAGTACTTAAGCATTTGATACATAGGTATAACCGAATGGTATACTCTTTATGAATAGTAAGTATTCCAATGGTGAGACATTGGAACGTAAAACAAAAATAATTGTAAAGATAAAACAAAATTTATCCTTAAACCGATTATGAATATCCTAAAGGGATGTGACACATTATGATATATCATAAACGATTACCTTATTGGAGCCTTGTAATTTTTTATAGTTTGAAAGCACAGCTCCAAGCTGTTAGTGGAGCAGTGTCAAAATTGATAATTATAAAATATATATTTAAGATATTGTATTTTATAATTAGAGGAGCTTGATTTATATATGTCCATTGTTGATGCACGCAGTGGAGTTGTACAAGTTAGGAGCCATGTTCATGATCCCGTAAGCCATTCAAGTGGTCCAATCACAAGATCTAAGGCCAAGCGATTCAAGGAAGCATTGAACATGCTCATTCAACAAGTTTGTGACATGTCACATAAATGGAGCCCCGATATGGGCCCAAATCAATCACAAGAGAGCCTAGTCACTATGATTAAGGTTCTCGAAGATTCACATTGATGATGGCGCATGATTCCAGTAAATTGTGGGGCAAACTTCACATTTTGGATCAACACGTGGGTGCCATGTCATCATGTTTGAGTCTCGTCATCAAATTATCTTTCTAATGTAATTTTCGTGATTTCTTAGTTGCCAAACTCGGATTTCTTAGGCAAGAAAACAAACCTGGATATTTTCCCTTTTTCTAGATTAGGTTAGGCGCATTTTAAGGGATAAAATTAGCTACTTTCCAATTATGTGACATGTCACAAACTTGTTGAATGAGCACATTCAATGCTTCCATGAATCGCTTGGCCTTAGATCTTGTGATTGGATCACTTGAATGGCTTAAGGGATCATGAACATGGCTCCTAACTTGTACAGCTCTAAGGGATTTTCTAAGTCAACATTCGATTAGGGATTCTTTTGGGCTGAAAATCATTCCTATATAGTTGTAAACACTTTGTTATTTTGATGATATAAATCAAATCATTATTCATGACTTTTGGTGAGACTTTCTTGTGTTCTTCTTATTTTCTTGAGAAGACTCTTTGAACTTATCAAGATTAATCTTGTGGCGTTCAACAAACTGACTTATCATCTAGAGTTTAAGTGTTCTTGCAAATTCTAGGTGTGACGTCTTCCTATCTGTGGTTCTTGGTTCGTGTCTCTCTAGATTACGAGTCAAGGCTCAACAAACGTGTGTCTTAAGGGATTAGGAGTTCGATTCTAGATTTGGTGTCAGGTTTTGTCGCGTTAGTCGGCGGGTCTCATATTAGTTGGCATCAGAGCTTAGGTTCCAAGGTGAGTTTGACTATCCTTTATTTTATGTTCTTGTTCTTGTTTAGTCAAATTTAGAGTCCTAAAAAAAACATTCTGGTTTAAGGTCTAAATTTCTTGGCTGAACTCTTTTCTTCTTTTGTTTTCTCTTTGTTTGAATTTTTGCCAATTCCGTTTGCTTGAATACTTGTGTTAGTTTCTATTTGATTTGAAATTCAGTTGTTTCCATTTGATTGTCGTTTATTTGCGCACACCTGCTCATTTGTATGTTGATTCTAGTTTAACAAAAAAAAAAAAAGAAAAGAAAGAAAGAAAAACAAGGGAAAGAAGAAAACAAAAGGATTCGAAAAAAAAAATTAAAATTTCAGCTATTCATTTTATAGGATTCCATCTTAAAATTTTTTGTTTGCTTTCACCCTTATAGGGTTCCATAAGCCCAGAACACACTTTACTCCATAGCAAAAAAAATAAATAAATAAAAATTCAGCTATTCATTTTACACGTTCTTGTGATTTGGCATCATTGTTATTGAGTCTTCATTTGCCATTCTATGAATTGCACATCAAATCTTGCAGATTGTTTATGTAAAGTCTAGTTTGTTTGAATTGCTGCTTGAATCTTGTGTGTTTCTTGAGTCTGATTAAGAATTTGAGAAGTCACAACGAGTGAAAAAAGGCAAGAGCGTTGAGAACATCAAGTTAAGAGCCAATTTGAGTGAAACACGAGTGTGAGCGAATCATTCTTGAGTGAAACACGTGAGGGAGTGCTTGTGAGATTCCTAACCTTTTCTTGTAGACTTTAAACATGTCTCACAATCTAGAAGATAATTCAACTGAAGAGGTCCAACAATGAACCATTCTGAACCTACAGTTACAAGCTTTGATGGGGGAATTGAGACGGATGATGGGAGCTAAATTGGAACCTTTACATGAGAGAATGGATAGGTTGGAAGAGGGGCCACCTAGGGGGTAGCGCCAAAATAACCTCATTAGGCAACCTAGACGTGTACACCATGGTGAACAATGGGGGGATATAGAGGATGATGATGACTGGGAGGAGTTTAATGTTCCAACTAATAACCGGGGCAGGTTTGGGCGTGGTTTAGGGAATAGAGAAGATAGGCTAGGTAGGTAAAGGCGGGATGATAACTTAGGAAGCATCAAGGTGAAGATTCCGTCCTTCTAAGGGAAAAATGATCCTGAGGTGTATCTAGAGTGGGAGAAGAGGATGGAGATGGACTTCGATTGCCACAACTACTTTGAGTTGAAAAAGGTAAAACTCGCTGCAATTGAATTCACTGACTATGCTATTGTTTGGTGGGATCAGTTGTTGAAGGATAGAAGAAGAAACGGAGAGCGAACTGTTGAGACGTGGGAGGAAATGAAAGCAATCATGCGCAGACGATTCATCCCGAGTTACTAACATAGGGAGCTGTACAACAAGCTCCAATGCCTCACACAAGGTATTAGGAGTGTTGATGAATATCATAAAGAGATGGAGGTTGCCATGATCCGCGCAAATGTAGTGGAGGACCAGGAGGCCACTATGGCTAGGTTCTTGCATGGTTTAAACCGTGAGATTGTAGATGTGGTAGAAATGCAACATTATGTGGAGCTGACAGATATGGTGCACCAAGCCATCAAAGTGGAGCAGCAATTGAAGCGAAGAAACATGGCTAGGAGGGGATCTAACATGGCTACCTCAAACACATGGAGACCAGCCCCTAAACGGGAAGAATTCCCAACAAACAAACCAAAGACCAAACCCTCTAAGGATGCCAAATAAGTTGCTGCACCTAAACAAGGTAACGCTAAATTTCCTACCTCAAAAAGTCGTGACATTAAGTGCTTTAAATGTCAAGGCAGGGGTCACATATCTCATGAATGTCCAGACAAGAGAGTAATGGTGATTACAGCTCAAGGAGAGATTGTTTCAGAGGATGAAGAAGAAGAAGAAGTAGAAGACATGCCACCTCTCGAAGATGCCTATGAAGGGGAGTGTGCTGTAGTTGGTGAGTCATTAGTGGCAAGACGAGCTCTCAGTGCACAGTCTAAAGAAGAAGAGTATAATCAGCGAGAGAATTTGTTTCATACACAGTGTTTTGTGAATAACAAGGTTTGTAGCGTGATAATAGATGGAGGAAGTTGCACAAATGTGGCCAGCACTGAGTTAGTGGAGAAATTGGCGTTACCTACCTTGAAGCATCCAAGGCCATACTGGCTTCAATGGCTGAATGATAGTGGTGAGATCAAGGTTACTAAATAGGTGATGGTGGCATTTTCTATTAGAAAGTTTGAGGACAAGGTGCTTTGTGATGTTGTCCCCATGCATGCATGTCACCTCTTGTTTGGAAGGCCGTGGCAGTTTGATCGACGAACCACACATAATGGTTTCACCAATAGTACTCTTTTACCATGAATAAACAGCCAATGTCACTTGTACCACTGACTCCAAAACAAGTTCTTGAAGATCAATTAAAAATACAAGGAGCGAGTGAAAAAAGAAAAGAGAAAGAGAAGGAGGTTGAACATAAGAGAAAAGAAAAAGAGAGGAGAGAAAAAGAGAGTGTGAAAAATAAGAGAGAAAAAGAGAAAGGAGAGAGTTCGAACTTAATGTGTGCGAGAGAAGAAAAATACAATTTCATTGCAAAGAAAAGTGAGATCAAGAGAGCTTTAATTTCTCATCAGCCCCTTATAGTACTAATGTACAAGGAGGCCTTTTTAAACGCTAATGATCTTGCCAGGTCTTTGCCAAGCAGTGTTGTTTCCCTTTTGCAGGAGTTTGAGGATGTATTTCCTGAAGAGTTGCCTCCTGGCTTACCTCCAATTCGGGGAATTGAGCATCAAATTGACTTCATACCTGGTGCTTCAATTCCAAATCGGCCTGCCTATAGGAGTAATCCTGAGGAGACAAGGGAACTTCAAAGGCAAGTAGGTGAGTTATTGGAGAAGGGATATGTGCGTGAAAGCATGAGTCCTTGTGCGATTCGGTGTTACTAGTGCCTAAGAAGGATGGGACATGGAGAATGTGTGTAGATTGCCGAGCCATCAACAACATTACGGTAAAGTATCGTCATCCCATTCCTAGACTAGATGATATGCTGGATGAATTGCATGGTTCTTGTGTTTTTACCAAGATTGATCTTAAGAGTGGATATCACCAAATTAGGATGAAGGAAGGTGATGAGTGGAAAACTGCATTTAAAACAAAATATGGTTTGTATGAATGGTTAGTTATGCCTTTCGGATTAACTAATGCACCTAGCACTTTCATGAGACTTATGAACCATGTTTTGCGTGCTTACATTGGTCAATTTGTAGTTGTCTACTTTGATGATATCCTGATTTACAGCAAAAACTTGGATGATCATGTTGAACATTTAAAACTTGTTTTAGATGTTTTAAGGAAAGAAAAGTTGTTTGCTAACTATAAGAAATGTACCTTTTGCATAGATAAGCTTGTATTTCTTGGTTTTGTTGTGAGTGCACA
>CAMOHE010047759.1:0-36033 GCA_946598075.1 Artocarpus hirsutus
AGACAAAACTTAAATGAAATGCAGCTTCTATGTAATCAATACCTTTTCTTGATTTAGGACCGCAAAACACACAGATATTGTTCAATGTTAAAGACAACTAGGACGAGGACTCCATAACAATTACTAAGACTAAAACTCTTTTTTTTTTTAAAAAAAAAAAACTGACTCTATCTTACAAATCCGCTTTGAGGAAAACTTAAGAACTAAAGGGATTTTATTCACATCTAAGGAGAACGTTAGGTACAATTAAGTAAAGATAGTTACGATGACAGATAAGGACAGGTAGATAAATATGACACAATTGCAAAACTTTTTAAAAATTCTTATCTGACAAAATTATTTACCTTTTGACAAACTAGACTTTACTGTACAACTTTTGATGAATGAGACTAAATTTTAAGAATCGAAGCAAAGCTTATCCTACACGACATAAAAATACCTACCGAAGAAGATTATACATCTGACAAAAGAAGAAAAGTCAAAATATTATTATTAAAAGATAAATAGTACAATCATAATTTTTAAACAACTATTGTAATAATCACACAAAACAAAAATCTTTTTGTTGATGAAATTTTATTCGAAAATGAGTTAAAGAAAACTTTTGTTCATCAAAAAAAGTTTCTAGAAATTCCGTTACTCAGTCGTTCTGATGATTTTTCATTAAAACCATGATCATATCTCAAATAAATTTTCAACATTTTTTTTATTTTTTATTTATTTTTTTATGATTTTTTTAAGAGACAAACACACAAAGAAAAAAAATACTTTACAGACCTTGTTCTGAAGTAGAAGGATCTTGAGTCTGTTTTCCATCTAACATTCTCACAAACTGAACAGTTGGGTCTTTTAGCGCCATATTCCTAAGACGGTCCTTTTCTACATGAAATTGAGGCCAGAGTTGTTTCATAGCCCCCTAAACGTACCCACTTAAATAAGACTTGAGAGAAACTCAAAGATCTTCTAAGTTTTCATTCCTAAGACCATTTTTATAGAACTGAATTTTATCTTCCCTATTTCTAGATAGGAAACCAGGTGAGGGACATTTTCCAAAACAAGTTTGATGAGAACATTTATGACATTTTGATTCCATATGACGAGCTCTTCTTTTTCTTGCACATAGACTTGTACCCATACCAGGCAAACCTACATTATTCACATCACTTGGATGAACAAGACCTTCTATGTACATCTTGATATCAGTAGGAAGTTTAAAACGTGAAAGTACCCAAAGACAAGGTACTCTAATTTTATGCTTCTTTTTTATCTCTCTTTGAGAAAGTGAAGGGAAATATTTCTTTAAGTGCTCATATTTTGGATCCATGATTAAAAAAAATTGAAATTCTTGAGAGTGAATTGAAAACTTCAAGAGAGAATTTGAGAGAGAATTGGGGAGATTTTTGTGGAAGCAGAAGAATAGGAGATTGAAGATTTTCTGGAAAAAGTGTTTAAAAGATCGAAGAACTTTGAAAGAGTTTTGAAGAATTTCTAAGAATTTTAGCGAGAAGACAAAGAGAATTCAAGAGTTAGAGAAAAAACAAGAAATACAGAAAAAGAAAGAACAAAGATTTTTGAGCTTAAATGCACAATAACGGATTTTATAGACAAGGGCTGAATTGCTGTTTAGACACGGGGAAGACTGTACAGACACATGCAACACAATACGCAACAATAATGGGCCAAACTAAAGTGAGCTAAAGAAAAATAACCTAACAGATTACTAAGAAATGAAAATATATTGTGTTTTTTAATTTTTCAATTTTTATGTTTTTTTTATTATTTACAAAAGTCTAAAATTTAGAAAAATTCATTGAAAATCATTTCATTAATATGTGTTTCTAGAGGCCGTTGATACAAAACTATCAACTAATCTTGTTGATTATAACCTCTATAATTTCTGCCATTTTAATGAATTTTTGAAATTATTTTTTTGATTTTTAGGAAAAACAAAGAAAGTAAAGATATAACATACAAAAACAAAAACATAAAGATAATTCAACTATTAATCTATAACTATGACTTTAGTTTTAGAATCAAAATCAGAATCGTCAATGTTGATGACTGTTAGAAGGGTGCTCTGAACTTTCCCAAAAGATAGCACTCCCAAAAAGTTACGTTGCCAACTACTGTAAAGAATCTTTGCTGAAATTCTTCTTCATCCATGAGTTCATACATGAGATCATCCATAGTGTCACCCATTACCTCATCCTTAGTTTCTTCAAAAATTTCATTTTCACATTCAACTTCAAAACTTGAATTTTCAGCTTCAAGAGGTTGGTCAACAAAAACATTCAAAGGATGGTTATCAACTTTGGGTGGAACATTCGAATCAAAAGAATTAGCCAAGTCAGCCAAAGGATCAACAAACGTTCTAGAAGTACTGCTCTCAACAAAGTTCACTTCACACTTTCTGGAGGGTGATGGTGCCATGTTAAAAACGTTGAATTCTGAAGTCATATTCCTAAAAGACAATTTTAGTATTCCATTTCTACAATAAATTAAAGCATTAGAAGTTGCAAGAAATAGACGATCTAAAATGATAAGAATTTGAACATTTGAATTTGCGACAGGTTGTGTATCCAAAACAATGAAATCTACTGGGTAGTAAAATTTATCAATTTGAACTAACACATCCTCAACAACACCTCTTGAATTTTTTACAGATCGATCAGCTAACTGAAGTGTGACAGAAGTTGGCTTTAGTTCACCTAAACCTAATTGCTAATAAACAGAATAAAGTAAAAGGTTGACACTAGCACCAAGGTCTAACAGAGCATGTTCAATTTGAGTATTTCCTATAATACAAGAAATTGTGGGACAACCAGGATCTTTGTATTTCAATGATGAATCATGTTGAATAATGGAACTAACATTCTCAGCTAAAAATGTAGTTTTAGTCGCATTATGCTTCCTTTTAATTGTACAACAGTCTTTCAAAAATTTAGCATAAGATGGGACTTGTTTGATTGCATCTAAAAGTGGAATGTTAATTTTGACTTGTTTTAACAGTTCAAAAATTTCAGCATTTTTGTCAAACTTCTCTTTTGAAAGCAAAGCTTGAGGAAATGGGACCTTTGGAACAAATTTCTCTTTTGAAACATTCCTTTCTTTTTTAGAATTTTCCTCATCACTATTAATTTTGTCATCACTTTTCAAAGTTGAATTAACGTTCTGATCTTTTGAAAGATTAGTCTTATCAACAGCTTTTCCACTTCGAAGAGTTGTGACAAAATTAACAGTTTCTTGTTGTGATTGTGAGCTAGAAAAGGCAACTTCATTTGTAGATGGATAATGTACCGGTTGAGTAGAAAATGTTTGTTTTTCTTGAATGCAAAGGGAAGAAGTAAGTTTACAAACGGATTCTTTAATTTCATGAATGTCTTGAGAAGTACGAGTGTTATGAACTTCCTGTATTTGAATGAATGATTTTTGAGCTTGAATGAAAGATTGCAAAGTGTCTTCAAGAGTTTTAACTCGAGATTGGAGATTTTCATAAACATTTTATGGAGGCCTTTGAAAATTTTGAGAATTTGATGGAAATTGTGGATTTTGAGATTGTTGTGGTGGACGACCTTGAGAATTTTGTGGTGGAAATTGTGGTTGTGTTTGAAATTCTTGTTGTGGTTAATCATTTCTCCAACTGAAATTGGGATGGTTTCTCCATTGTGAATTGTATGTGTCAGAATGTGGGGATCAAAATGGCTTTCTAACTGGGTCTAATTGATTTGTGTAATTCACCTGTTCATGAGACTCTTCTTTAAAAATTGGGCATTCATAAGTTGAGTGCCCTAGAGTTTGGTAAACACTACACAAAATTTCAATTAATTTTGGGTTCTTGGACATTCTTACATTCCATGGCTTCAATCTTTTTAGCCAAACATGCAATTCTAGCATTTAAATAATTTTCTTGACTAAGTTGATGGACACCTCTTTGAGCATTAGCAAGATTAGGTCTAATTGAGTCTTCAGAATTACTATGTTGCCAATATTGAGAGTTTTCAACTAAGTTATCAAAAAAATCTAACGCTTTCTTAGGTTCTTTATCAAGGAATTCTCCATTACACATTGTTTCAACAAATTGATGGGTTTTAGGAGTTAAACCTTCAAAAAAGAAACTAATGTAACGCCATTTTTCAAAACCATGATGTGGGCAAGAATTCAACAAATCCTTAAATCGTTCCCAGCATTGAAAATAGACTTCCTTTACATTTTGGGAAAAAATTTGAATTTGTTTTTTCAAAGCATTGGTCTTATGAGTTGGAAAGAATTTTTTCAAAAACTCAGTTTGCATTTCTTGCCATGTACCTATTGATCTAGGTTTTAAAGAAGTAAGCCATGTTTTAGCTTTGTCTTTTAAAGAAAAAGATAAAAGCTTAAGCTTAACAATTTCATTTGAAACTTCCTGGTTAATGAAGGTAGCACAAACATCTTCAAACTTTCCATCGTGCAAATATGGTTTTTCAAATTCTAAGCCATGAAAATTGGGAAGCAAGTTGATCATTCCAGGTTTAAACCTAAAGTGATGGGCATTGAGAGGAAAAACCAAACTGATGGAGTTGATTCACGGGGTGGTTGCAAATAATCTCTCATTAAATGAACAACAGGATTGATGATTTGTTGATTACCAATATTTTCATTATGAACACTTTCATCATTAGCCATTTTTGGTGAATTTGAAAACACAACAGAGACTAAAGGTGTTTCTAAACCTTTCCTAACTAACCTACTACTTTTACACTTACGAAACCAAACTGGCATACAAATTATTTAAATGTATACAAAATTTTATAGACAGGTACTAAGCTTTTCTTTACTAAGGGAGAGTAAAGTAGTGAATGAAAAGTATCTGCCTAATTGATTTTGTAGAATTTGCAAATTATATTTTTCAAGAATGTTCCCAGGAAAAATTAGTGGTGCTAAGGTTCTTTAAAAACCAATCTCCTTGATAGTACAACGTTCTTGGAATGACTGGTGTTGAGAGAATCTCCAAAAGTAAACTGGTTATAGGAAAGAATTTTGAGCCAATACCAGTCCCCAAACAAAACTTTCTCAAAAAATACTTTTCGCAAAAACACTATTTATTTATTAAGTATTATGGAAAACCTAATCTAAAATCTTAAGAAGTTTTATTTCCAAGGCCAAAAAACTAAAACTGAAACCTAAAACTAGCAAAATAAATATTTTACAGAAAAAGGAAAGAAAATAATTTTTTTATGATTTTTAGAATTTTTTTATTTTTTTATTTTCTAAATTTTGTTTATTATTTTAATAGTAAAATAATGACATGAATAGTAACTACTATTACACAAATAGTAACTTACAAAAAATGCATGCAGATTTCTACGTGAATAGTACTTAACACCTGTAAAACAAAAAATATTACCAAAAGAAAACAAATAAAACATAAAAGCTAGTAATATATAAAAGAAAAAGAAAAAGAAAATATATTATACAATATTATACTACACTGAAAGCAATACAGTTCCCGGGCAACGGCGCAAAAAACTTGATCTCGCGTCTATTAATGCACTCTAAAATAACCCTAAGTATAAGGTTGTCTCAAGTAATACTTACTTAGTGAATCCGAGGTTGAACCCACAAGGAATGATTTATTCAGTTCTAGTACATGTATTATATTAACCTTTTCTTTTTATTTAAGCTAAAAAATATGAGGATTAATATTTTTTTATTTATAGAGTATATTTACAATGTTTACATATTTTTACAACATTTTTCATTTTTAGATTTTGATAATTTGGAACTTTAATAACAGGAAATGCAGACAATTTAAAGTAACTCAAGCAGAGTAACAATAATAACAATGGCAATTTAAAGAAGTAAAACAACAATAGTAATAAGGTTGGGGTTTAAAGGTTCAGTTTTGGCAATTATCTTAAATATATTTTTGTTTTTCTTTTTATTTATTAGTTGGTTTAAGTATACACTATGCTATCCTATGTCGACAATAGATCAAGAGTTATCAAGCATTTACTGTGCCATTCCATGTCTATAATGTAGCAAAAATACAACGTAATAAATAGGCAGCATTTCAACATAACTTAATTAAAATAACAACCAAGATAGTAAGTTAAGCATTTACCAAACTATTCTTTATCTACAAGTAATCAAGGTCCTTCAAAGTATCATCCGTGCTAGTCTATGTCGTCGATAAATCAAAACTATAATTTTGGCAGAGTTCTAGCTAAGAAAATATTGAAATACTTAAGAAAATATTTTGGCATTACAACTACTTAGAAAACTAAGATAAACCAAAAATATTTAAGGTAATTTTGCCAAAATTTCCTCTTATTTCCTCAGCTAAAAAGGTATTTAGAAAAACATATTAAATAAAATACAACTGATATTATTGAACATAATTTTTACAACAAAAACTGGGAGATATTTTACAAGAAGCTGGACTATAAACTAAAATAAAAATTAAACTATTTAAAAGACTAGACTATTTATGTAGAAGTATTTTCATACTGCGAGAGAGGATGCCTTGCCGAGCTTCAAAGGCTCGGTATTTATAGAGCCTAAAAACTACTATTTTTACATTTTTTTATAATTTTTTTTACTGTGGCTATGTTGAAAAATTTGGATCAAGATGATCCAAAATTTTCCTCTTTTTTTTCACGTGAGATTCCCTTCTTCATTATTTGAGAATTCGTTTGAGATCATCCTCAACTTCTTGACGACTGTACGTACTAAAATAGGTGCGATTTGGATTGTTCATTTTGCGATCTAGCAGACACAAAATAAGGAGGAAAATGGGCCCAGGTGGTTCAGTTGGGCCAAAAATATTGGCTGCTAGATCAGTCTGATTATGCAGATCTGACGAATAGAAGAACGAGAACACATGAACACGAACGTACATGATCCGACGCCGTCTGAACTACCTTCTGATGCGGGTGAGCTTGTCGGCGTGTGTACAAATCGACACGAGAAGTGCACTAGTGATGCAATGCTGACGCAACGGATGATGTGCCAATGCGCGTCCCTCTCTCGGATGACTAAGATTGATTAGGCAGCTCATTGGACGCTCTATATTTTGCCACATGTCCCATTAATTTTGAAATTCAAATTTTTATTGAATTTCCTGATCTTTTGTTATTCGATTTTGTCCCTTTTTGCATCGTTTTGCTTCGTTTTTCTCCAGATTTCAAATCTAAAATTCACAAACACACTAAAATTAATTATTTTACAAACAGAATATTTACAAAAATTATTAAAAATATTTATTTAATAATAAAACACACAAAAATTTACTAAAAATAGATAAAAACTTCTAAAATTAACAAACCTTAACAGATATGTTGTTTAAGACTCAAGATTATTCTTAGAAATTACTAGAAACATAATAGAACATATTTACAGACTCAAAACTTATTTGCAAATATTTTAAGACTTAAAATAAAATCACACATAATAAATTTTACGGTTTTAAATATTTACAAACTAAAAATAGATAAAAGCTTCTAAAATTAACAAACCTTAACAGATATGTTGTTTAAGACTCAAGATTATTCTTAGAAATTACTAGAAACATAATAGAAAATATTTACAGACTCAAAACTTATTTGCAAATATTTTAAGACTCAAAATAAAATCACACATAATAAATTTTACGGTTTTAACTATTTACAAACTAATTACACATTTAACATACCAAAACGACTCTAAAAATTACTAAAAATATTATTAAATATAAAAACACAATAAAAACATATTTTTAAACATATTTTCACACTAAAACACTAAAACACTGTTTATCACTAAATTGCTATAATTGAGAAATTTTATGAGAAATATTAATGCAAAATGATTGATTTTAACGTTAAGAAAAGTGCATTTTCTAAGTGTCATCAACAACAATTAAAGTCATTTACTATTCTATGATAGTTTTTACATTTCCATCAAACTTATTATTTGTACTAGTGAAAGACTTATGAAATAATTCATTATTTTCTTTTTTTAAGAACCTCCTTCAATTGTACGTATTCTGTTAATTTTTTAAGAAAAATTTTAGAGAAAATATGCAAAAACATAGAAAAAATGTTGAACTTATATAATAAAAATTTTTACAAAACTTTTGTACAACATGCTATAGATTATATTGATTTAATGCTTGATAAATATATATACTTTTAATACTTATCAATTGAAGAGAGACGTTCGGAATCATTTTACCAGAGATGATTGTTCTCTATATGAAATCAAAGCCTTACTCGCCTAATCTTCAACATCAAATTGATGTACATATGGGCATAGAAGGAATTAGGGTTTCTAAAGATTTCTTGCTTACTTTACTCACTCGCTAATCTCAACGCACGAGCAAAACATGCCTTGGAATGAAAAATACTTCTTCTCTCTTTCTTTCTCTACACACCTAGACTCTAGCAAAATTTTCTCAATCTAACCAAGACTAATAATTGTGTGTAGAGGAAGCCTCTACTTATAGAGAATAGGAAACCCATTTAATTTTAAATGCTTCCTTTATTTTAAATTTAAATATCACATATTTAATTAAAATAAAAGACACAAGTCTTTCTTTCTATATACTATATGTGGTACCACGCGTAATGATTCTCTACATATATCGTGCCAATTACCTGCTAGTAGAGGAAAGAATACTGCTTATTACCCAAATTGATTTGTTTCCAAATTTAAGTTTTCAGTTTTGAATTATCACATTTATCCAAAATTAGAAAATTTTGAATATAGAAACTTACTAAACAAGCTTTGGATTATAGAGGGAATTTTTGTGGCCCACTATGTGTCTTCTAAAATTAATTATCATTTATTTGATTAAATAATCTTATTATTTAATAAGTATGAATTAGTTTATAATTAATTATTTTGAGTGATATTTAATTCAGAATTCCATAAGTTTAAATTAATTAACTAAACCAATAATTCCCTTTATCCAAATAAAGTTTACAAGGATGACAAGAGATTAATAAACTAATAATTTCAAGCTCCAATAAAACCAATATATTAATTAAACTCTTTAATTTATATATGTTTTTTCTTAATTCTAATGTTACTCCACTAAAAACTTGAAATTGCACTCTTGATTATAGATATAATTATTCATACTTTCGAGTCATCCTTTAGATATAATCATTACATAAGGTTATTAATACAAATGACCCCTAAACTTTAGGGTCTTCTAACTTTGTCCCCCGAACTTTAAAAATCATCACTTTACTCATTAAAATTTTTTAAACTCCTCACTATACCCCTAAATTTTAAAAATCACTATTTTGCCTCTAAACTTTCAAAGCTGCTCACTTTGTCTTCTAAAAATTTGATTTTTTGTTCAAATAAAAGGAATTAAGTCCACATAAATTGCACATGGGGTCACCTATTGGGATTGGTGTCTTATAAGCTATGACGTTGTACATATTATTAATAAATAAATAAATAAAGTGACATTTATAATTATTTTGGTTGCTCATATGAATTATGAATACTTTTATAAATATAAAGAAAATTTCATGATTATTTATGTAACTATAAATTTAGCATATAAATGTTATATGCTTAGGGATAAAATTTATAGATAATAATCTAAATAGTCTGTAATAATTAATTAAAGTTTAGGATCTTTAATTAAATATTACAAGTACAGTCCAATCTCATTTAAAATGAAATAGTTTTATCCAGGCCATTAATGAAGAGACATTAAATTGGAGGTACTTTATATAATGAGATTATAAAGGACTGGACCAAATAAATTATAAATCTCTAATAATCATTCATTACAAATAGAGTATTCAAATTTATTACTATGATGATCATATATTTGACAGTCTTAATCCTAAGTATTTATTAGACTCCTATTTATGACATTATATTTTTTGACTTGTATAGTAAGATTTGTCTAAATACAGATCATAACTTAGCATCTTGAAAACATAATGTAAGAAATGACTAGGAATAATATGATATAGATATGGATTCAATTCCTTCCTTATGGAAGTTAGAAAAATAATTCTCTTGAATGATGATTCGAAGTTTGAATAATAGAGTGCTCATTCATAATAAGATTATGAATTAACTGTTCATTAGAGAATTATTAGAACTCAAGAATAATGACGTAATAAGAGAGGTAAAAGAAAATTGAACCTAGCTTTTATTATAAACTATTTATGGAGGACTGACTTATAAGTAATGATTATATCAATGGACTACTCATTAATTTTCTTTTGAGTAACTTTTACTATAATCCCAAGAGTTCAGCTTTAGGTTTTTAGTAGAGTAACATTGAAACTAATAAATTGGGCACATTAATTAAAGAGTTTGATTAATTGTCAAATTTATTGGAGCTTGGGTTATAGGCCCATTGGTCCCCAATTCCACCTCCATAACACTATAATGGATTTAAAGCATAGAATGAAGTATACATATTTAATTTGGAATTATTGAATTCTAAATTAATTATTTCACACTTTAGATATAAATGTGACACAGAAAAATGTTCTCTATGACACATAATATAATGTAACAAATATTATTACATTTAACTGAGTATTAGTTAAATTAATTAATTGATTATTTAATTAATGAGATTAATTAAACATTTTTTTAAATTAATCTATTGATAATATTTGAATAATAAGATTATTTAAATTAAGTTTAATTTTGTCTGACACATGAGTGGTGGGACCACATTTTGTCTTTTTTAACATGGACACAAAATTAAATTATTAATTAATTTAAAATCTATTCTTAAATAAATATGATTTATTTTTGAATTGATATTTATGTATATAAGATTTTATTATTTATAAATATATATTATATATATATATATCCATTTACAGAAATCACATTACGTGATTTCTATAAATCTTATATTATTATTATATATATATATTATTTAAGAATGTTATCTTGTATGTTTATATATATATATATATATATATATAAATTTAAAGAATCATTTCTACATGATTCGTTTAAAAAAAGAAAAGAAAGGGATAAGAAATTAGAGTAGATCCCTTTCTATATATCTAATAGGGTGGTTATTTCAATTTAAAATTAGTTAAAGAATAATAAAATAATAACTAACTGCTTAGATATAAAAAGAGAGAGTTAATAGTTGTCTCGATAGATCTTCTCACGTAACTTTTTACAAAATACTTAGAGAAAAGAACTAAAAGTTCTTTCTCTTAAAAAAAAAAGTTGTGCTATCTTATGTATTGAGTACATAATAAATCCAAAAAAGTATAAGGTTCATTCTTTCTTGTAGTTTGACGCCCACTTGTCTTTCCATTGGTGTAGAGGCCTAGCTTAGAAGATCATGGTGTCAAAGAGGAAAGCTAGGATACCCTAAAAGGTCTTCAAAAGGTTGGTAAAAATCCTTAAAGGTTTCTATTATTAATTAAAATTATATAGTTATTCTTGATAAACAAAGTTTTTAGAAAATTTTTATTTATCAATTATCTGTTTCTTCCGCTGCGTTTTCATATTTTATTCCAACATCAGCTATAAGGGCAAAAATGAGATTTTATCACTCCTAAGTTTTGTTTCATATTTACACTATCACTTGATGCCTTTGTGTTTTTTTTTACCTGAACTCTCATTTAATAAGGGTTTGCCTGTACATTTCTTCTCAATTTTAATGCATAACTCATTTAATAAGTTGATATTATTCATCAATATCTAAATTTGAATACTAAAGAAAATGAGTTATACGTTAAAGATGAGGAGATATCGGTAAATAATATCAAGAAGAAATATGAATATAGAGCCCTTTTTAACCAAGAGTAGATAAAAAAAAGTCAAATGAGAGTGTAAATATGAAACAAAATCTAAGAGTAATACAATCTCCTTTTTGCCCTTATAAATGACTCATGTACGAATCATATGAGCTTAATTCTATCTATTTAAATAGAAAATTAAAAAAAGAGAGACAAAATAAGGAGCTTTGAAACAAGGACAAAATGATGATTTTTAAAATTTAAAAGGCAAAATGAGGAGTCATGAAAGTTCAGGGGGCAAAGTAGTGATCTTTAAAGTTAGGGGATAAAATAGGAAAGATCCCAAAATTTTAAAGGCCATTAGTGCTAATAACGCCATTACATATAAATTGATCCTGCACAAATAACTCATAATGAGTGCCAAGTTAAACCTATTAACCTCTTTAATTACTTTTTTATTCTTAAGTTCCATTGACTCTCTCATGAATAATAAATTTATGAACTTAATTACAATTTGAGCACTCATATTTTTCAAGAGTTGGATCAATACTTAAGAGAATTATTTATCTATTTTTCATTAGAGAAGTAATAGATTCTATCATGTAATATCAACATTCTTGACTATTTACTTCATTATGCCTCCAAAATACAAGAGATAGAATTAGATTCGCAAATTCATATTGGGTTGATCAAAAGATATAATTTCATAAACAAGAGTTTGCTAATAACTTAGGATTAAAATCATCTTATATATGACTATATGTTGATGTGATTAAAATTTGCTATATCAATCATGTCCAAGTCATATATAATCTCATCATGTATAATGTACTCATTTAATACCTCACTATATTAACGATATGGATAAGATCATTCCATTATTCATAGAAATAACCTACACAAGTAATACTCAATTAAAGATTCTATACTTTAATTTAATTATGTTTTACTAAATATTTTGATTCTCATATTTAAATATTATCTTTTTGTATATAATACTTATATACATTAATTAAGGTTCCATAGATAATTATGGAATTTTAATGATATTCATAAAGTATTCAAAATACATATATACAAATATAATGTAAAATTCACTAAGTATTTATTATTATGTCTTCTATAAAAGGTCATATGCTTTAAAAACATCTATCCTAATAAACCTCCTACTAGCTCTAAAGAAAATAAGACATGTCTCTTAATCAATAAATCTCTAGATGCTTTCAAAAAACATTGATAGGTAAGGTCCTCGTGAATGGATCTACAAGGTTGTCTTTCAACTCAATGTTCATCCCATTATGTCATCTCTCTTGGCTATCTTCCAAATTAGATGATACCTTCTTTCTCTATGCTTTGTGCTCTTGTGGTTTCTAGGTTCTTTAATGTTAGTAATTACACCATTCTTATCACCATATAGTTTAATCAGCTTATCCATATCTGGAACAACTTTTAGATCGATCAAGAACTTATAGAGCCAGACCACTTCCATGGATGCTTCACAAGCAACCGCATATTTAGCCTCCAATGTCAAGTTAAAAATACATTTTTGTTTCATAATCCTCTAGACAATAGCTCTACCACCAAGAGCAAGGATGGAACCTAAGATCGACTTTTGATCGTCCTAATCCAATTTGAAATCAGAATGATCCATTAGAATACACGAGAATATATTTTCTAGTTTTCCTAAGATAATTAAAAAAGCACTTCACAACCGTCTAGTGATCAAATCCTAGATTTGACTAAAACTTATTAACTATCGTTATTGTATTACAGATGTCAGGCCTAGTACACTACATAACATACATCAAGCTTCTGATTACCAATGTGTAAGGAAAACATCCTCTTTAGGAGTCTTTGGATAATGCTAAAAGATGAATATGATGCCTAGAAGGCAAATGCCTTTTCTTGGAATTTTTCATACCCACTTGACAAGCACCTTGTCAATGTACGTAGCATGAGACAATGCCAACAATTTTTTCATTTGATTGCTGATAAGATGGATCCCAAGAATATAGCTTGCCTCTTCCAAATCTTTCAAACTAGTTGGCTAACTATTCCTTTACTTACGACATTGATTTTTTGTCATTCCAAATGAGTAGGATGACATCAATGTAAAGAATTAAGAAGACGATTACCCTCTTTGGTTTTGTTCTTAAAATTTTTGAAAATGTTTTCGCATGCTTTTTGAGGCTAAAATTTTAAAAACACTTTCAGCACAATTCCCAAAAAATTTTCATTTTTCAAAACAAAAACATTTTCATCTGTTTTGAAAACAATACCAAACGGCCCCAATATTTTTATCTCTTATGTACTTATAAATATATGGTACATCTTGATTTTGTTTAAAACCATATGAGTCAATAGCCTCATCAAACCTAATGTTCTATGATCTATAAGCCTACTTAAGTCCATAAATGGACTTTTGTAGCTTGTAGACTTTCTGCTCTTGGCCTTTAGCTATGAAACATTTCATTTGCACCATACAGATGTTATCTTCAAGATAACCATTTGAAAACATTGTCTAGACATCTATCTATCAAATTTCATAATCAAAATGTACAGTAATAGACAGTAATATCCAAATAGACTTTAACATAGAAATAGAGGAGAAAGTCTCTTCATAGTCGACTCCCTTTTTTTGGGTGTAACCATTGGCTATCAGCCTCACCCTGAAAGTCTCCACTTTCCATTCTATAGCTCTTTTTTTCTTGTAGATCTATTTGCATTTAATGAGTTTTGCTGCTTTAGGGGGATTAACAAGCTCCTAAACCAAGTTAAAATACATGGATTCCATCTTGAGTTTTATGACTTTAAATCTTCTATCTCTAACCTTTAAATGAATGGATCTTCCTTAATGTCAATTATACCAACTAGTTGTGCTTCTCCATGAAAGTGATTGGGAAATCTAATTTCTCTCCCACCATAACTATAGGCATATCACTAAAAGTTGTGGCCTCTTTGGTTTTTTGTTTGACAACTCTTGCTTGCTTATGGACAAATCTTATTGTCTATGGGCTGATATGATCAATAACTAACTCATCTAGAACCATTTTGCTCATAGGCTTAAAGTCTTTCAATAGTCGTGCTCAAGAAAAACAGGTTTTGTTAATACGAACACCTTCTTATATTTAGGACTATAGAATATACCTTGTCTTATACCTTGAGGACAACCTACAAATATGCAAACTTTATAACAAGGTTCCAACTTCTCAGTCTTAGCCTACAGCCTATGTGCCAGACAAAGCCATGTATGGATATGCCTTAAAATAGGTTTTAGCTATTTTACAACTTTGGAGGCATCTTAGGTATAAGATTAGATAGAACTAAGTTAGAATCTACACTATAGTTTTTAAGGCATATCTCCAAAATGATGTAGGTAGTGAAGAATAATTCAACATTGATCTCATCATATCGAATAGCATTCGATTTCTCCTTTTGGTAACACCGTTTTG
Organism: Artocarpus hirsutus; assembly: GCA_946598075.1. Classification (NCBI taxonomy): domain Eukaryota; kingdom Viridiplantae; phylum Streptophyta; class Magnoliopsida; order Rosales; family Moraceae; genus Artocarpus; species Artocarpus hirsutus. The sequence goes on from CAMOHE010047759.1 coordinate 15,161, forward strand.
CTATGGTGTTCTAGGTGCAATGAGTTACGAAACTATTTTGTTTTCCATCAAATGGTCTATGAAATATATGTCTAGATACTCACTACCTCTATCTAATCAAAGTACCTTTATTTGCTTTCCTAAGTGCTTCTCAACTTCTACTCGGAATTCCTTGAACTTTCTAATATTTTCCAATTTCCTTTATGTTAGGTAAGCATAATTATATGTAGAATAACTGTCAATAAATATAACAAAATATTCATGCCCATCTCTTGCTTAAACTTTTAAAGGTCCATATACATCGATTTGTATTAACTCAAGAGGTTCTTTTGCTCTTGTACCTTTTGCTTAGAAAGGTCTCTTAGTTATTTTACCTTCTAGACAAGATTCATAAACTGGGAGTTCACTAACTTTTAGTTCCTTTAAAAGACCATCCTTTACATGTTTATTAATCTTGTTTAGGTTAATATGTCCAAGTCAAAGATGTCATATATATGTGTTATTGTTCACGAGAAATATTTTTCCTTTTATTCTTAGGTTTGATAACTTTGAACAATTCAATATTAAGTAGTGGTTTAGGACTAGGTTTAAGAAAATATAAACAATGATTTACCTTTTCATAACATATATTTAAACCATTCTTTCAAATGGACTCACTTTTATTATAAAAAAAACATTTAATAGTTGTTTAGTTAATCTAGAAACAAAAATCAAATTTCTTCTAAATTCTAGAATAAAATAAACATTGTTCAATACTAAATAATTATTCCTAATTGAAGTCTAACTTCTTCTATTGCTTTTGCCATTAATCTTGTTCCATTGCCTATGACCATCATGTACTTCCTATCGAAAGTTCACATGAAGAACTAAAACTCTATAAAGAAGAACAAACATGGTTAGTTGCTCTTGTTAGACATGTATGCCCTAAGGAGTAAAAATGTAATATGTTTTTGGAGACATTTTTATCAATAAAGAGTTTATTTATTATTCATATACCAAGTTGTTGTCCTCTTAATATTCATATTTGTTGGATGAATGATAAGCAAATGAAAGGCTAAGACTATCGGTTTAAGCCTTTAGAATCAGGCATATGATGGAAAAATTATGCAAAAGATATGACTCTAAAGGTGACGGTTTAAATCATAAGATCCACAATCGAGGGAATAAAGTTAGGCACTTTATTCATGCAAAGATTGTTATGTTATCTATATACCTAATGGGAGATGGTTTGTCTTGGCCATCGGAGGTGGACTCCATGAATAGAAACACGGGTGTATTGTCAAAGGTGACATGTATTAGATCAAGACATAAAGTATAATTGATTTGGATTAATAATTCTGTCTCGGCAAGTCAATTCACTTTAGACAATCATATGTGTTGTATCTTAATCCTGAGATGAATAGTGGGCTCGTTATCTTGACTAATGTCTTTTGATGTATCAAAGGGTGACATCCACATTTTATGTCGGTACACATGTTGGTATGTTGGAGACATAACTCTTGATAGCGTAGACCTGTTATTCATATATACGAAATCCACAGCTCCTCTTTATATATCCTCTTATATGCGTTATCTTGTAATTAGAAGGCTAGAGCGCTCAACCACTTGGATACAGAGGTGTAACCGAATTGTATACTGTCTTTGGATGGTAAGTTTTCTGATGGTGAGATAATGGAACGTAAGAGAAAAATAATCAAAAAGGTAAGACAGAATTTATCCTTAAGTGGATTATAGATATCCTATGGGGATACGATACATTATGATATGTCATAGCTACTTAGCTATTCGGGCTTCGTAATTTTACATAGTTCAATAGTGCAACTCTGAGCTTTTAGTAGAGTAACATTAGAGTTGATAATTATGAAATGTATATCTAGGATATTGGGTTTCATAATTATCGGGAGCTTGAACTATATAGGTCCATCATGTCCCTTTTACTAGCTCATAATAGATCCCGTAACTATACAACGTGCTTTTCTAATAAATTGGTGACTTATGTTAAATTATTAGATTAGCTGAAATTTGATAGGATCAGATAATTTATGTCCATTTATCAGTTGAATTAATTTTATGAAAAATTAATTCAAGATAAACTTGTTGAATTATCGAGAGTATTTATTTCCCTAGAGATTATCTGGATATTGTTGTTTTAATCAGCTAACTTCTCTATTGGGTTATTTGAATTAAAACTGAGGCTTTATCCAAAGAATCTCGAGTGAAAAAAAATATTTACAGAGATCATTTATCGTAAGTTTGGTAGCCAACCTTTAGGTTTGGCCTGTCGATGGAGTAAGTTCGGTAGGCCGATCTACTAGTTCAGCCTACCGATCAAATAATAATCTGATCACGTGTTTTTATGCGATTTTATTAGATATTGATCTAGATTCAAATTTTTAGGCCTTATCTGATAAGGACTAACCCCTAGGCCTAACATCTATAAATAAAGAGTGAGACTTCATAGTTATTAGATCAGTTGAGATATCAAGAATGAGAACTCTATACTGTGAGTCTCTAAAACTCCTCTAAAGAGCTATTGTTCACAAATCACGAACAGTAGTTCTGAGTATTTCTCAATTAGTTAGAAGGAGAGTCATCGGAGAAAAGCTGTATGAGGTATGCTTGCACATACTCTGATTGTGGATAGAGAATAGCAAAGAAAACCAATTGATTGAGGCTATTCTAAAATGCGTTTTTCTTTAAGGATTGTAGGAACTTTTCATTATACAAAGTTAGTAAGATCTGGTTAATTTATGCATATAGCATGTCAAACTTGTGTTTTGGAAAATATCTTGGCATAAAAAATTTTAAATTTCTACTGCGTACTATTTTTCCAATAGCTCTCAAGTCAACTACCCAAGTTGAGAACTCATCCTCTAAAATACATGTTTCTAAAACTTGTAAATCCTATTTACCTTGTTTTTTTTCTTCTTCAACGTCTTGAGATACTTCTTGCAGTTTTTCTTCCAATGGCTTGGTTTATCGCAATGGAAATACTTTCCCTTGGCCTTTGTTGCGTAGTCAGTCTCTTTGCCCTTGTCAGCCTTCTTAGACTTCTTCTTGTTCTTCTTAGACTTAGGTTTCCTAGCATTTTTGTTCTTCTTACATTTGCTTTTGGAAGAACTGGCTTCTGCAACATTTATTTCATCACTTTTATCACAATGAACAAATTTATATTTCTGAAACTTGTTCAATAATTAAGTCAGCCTTATGTACATGTTTTTCATAATGTAGTTAGTCTTGAATTGCTGAAAGGTGGGACTTAGACCCTCTAAGATCATTTCCACCTATGTGCCCTCATCTATTGTAGCTCCATTAAGCTCAACCTCATGAAGGTATTTTATCATGTTAAGCACATAAGCGTGAACAGGAGTGTCAAGCTTCATCTTGTTGTTTGTGAACAACTTCATAGTATCCAAACGAGTCTTTTCATTTGGTTGGCCAAACATGCTATCCAATGAATATATTACCTCACAAGTAGTCTCCATATTCTTGTGCTTTTGTGAAATACTTCATACATACCAACTAACAGGTAGCACTTGGCTTTTTGGTTAGCTTTTTACTAATGAGAATATGCCTCTTGGACTGCTCCTCTCACATTAGTTGCAAGGACTGGAGGACACTTCTTCAGGAGGATGAATTATTAAATCATCATTTATGAGCATCAAGTTTATATTGCTTTTCCACTTGGCATAGTTCTCGCCAATTAATTGTTTAAGTGCAAGAAGATTGACTATTGGATTAAACTTATTGTTGAAAAATAAATAAATAAGCATTTAATTTGTGTGCTTAAATATCATATGCAATATATGAGTTTTTAGGCGTAGTAAATATGATACATGATGCACATGACATAAAAACATGTTCACTAATTTAGCCAACAATAATTTAATGTACTACAAACAATATGTCGTCATAAGGTAGGTCACATTATTTGTAAATCGAATTAAGACACTCTCAATTAATAAATGTTATTCAAAATGTCTCATATTTTTAGCATTAATTAACTACCTTTTTTGGTCAACATGCAACTAGCATTTGATTACATCTTTATGAGTGTAACCCACTGTTTTAGATTTCAAGAACTTAACTGTAAAGTACCATCATAAGATAGGTCAAATTAGAGGTACATTTCGAAATCCTATCGTTAGGAAGAACAACCTTGTATCGAGGTGCCATATGAATCTTACGATGTCATTCTAATGACAGAAACCAATGAGTCATCGTGTCAGACAACCCACTCCCGCTTAATATTTTAAAAATATGTATTTATTTATAAAACATCTCATGATTTTCAATTTCTAGTAATATAAATGTTTTATATTTCTAGAAATATAAAATTCTAAAATTTAACTCTTGAATTCAATTTCATATAATACTATTTTGCAAATCAAATTTGCAACTATTAACCAATTTACTCTCAAAAGATTGATTGATAGCATATATTCCATATTTATAATTAAAACAATTTTAATACAATGAATACATGCGCATATATGCACTTACAAAACATGTAACTAGGCACATCAAGACTAATATGACGTGTTATATGCATGACATACAATAAATTATTAACATAAAATAAAAGCATTCAATTTAGCAATTGAGATGGATTTGTCTAGGTTTCTCGGATAGTTAAATTACAACCTAATTGAAATAATGAAGATTAAATAAATTCATAATGCATTTAATCTTCAAATTCTTCATGGGTATTTGTGTAATTCTCTTTGAGCGATCCTCGTATGCCTTTTTGGCGCAACATTTTTTTAATCATTTAAATTCAAATTTTGTCAAGTTGTTTATGTCCTTAAATGAGTCTAGGTTCATTTATGATTAACTTAACTTGTTCTTTAAGTTCTTCGAAAGCTTTTATAGGAAGTTCACATGATAAACTTGAACTTACTTTAAATTTCAAACTTAGAAACTAATAGATAATAGCTTTGTTTGATAAATAAGTTGGAACTTTAAGTTTTAACTTACTACAATGTAAAGCTCTTATATGCTACTGTAGTTTATTACAATGCAAAGCTCTCACATACTACATTGTTTAAGTTCTAACTTCAAGTTCTGACTTACTTTCCAAACTAAGTGAACATTTGTAGTTTAAATAGTTTTTAGTTGTAGATTTTTTTGGGCTTTTGAAGATATAGGCCTTGAAGATCACACATTGTTTGCACAGCCGTAATAGAACTTTAAGTCCATTGAAGATCTTGCATATGTTCACAAATAGAATTCAAATTTTAATAGCTATCATTTTTATAGCTTCAATATGAGAGAAAAACAAGAACAGTCCCGTAGTGACCATTAGGGTTCAAAATACTAGTTTCAAAACCTACGTTGTCATTGTGCCCGTAAGTTAATCTTGAGTAGGTCAGAGGAGGAGCTAAAGGAGGATTGCTACTCATAGTACATTAATTAGACTGAAGGCAAGCATTGAAAAATTAAAGTAAGACAAGGATTCAAAAGGTGAGTCATAAAAGGAGATATTATAATTTCATGCATTGGTGTAGTATCTAAATACTCTTGTAATCTCAATCTTTGTAACCATGATTTAGTATCAATAGATCTTTCTCATATCCAGTGTGATTAGCAGCTGTGTTGTTACCCCATGAAGGTTTTTGGTCACGTTAAATGACCACATCACTGTGTCCTTTTGCATATTTACTTCCATATCAATTATTTTTGGTTATTATGAACAAGGTGTTACGAAGTTATTTTCTAAGCACAAAATACTATTTGTTCAGTTTGTCAAGTCTTATATATTACCAAATTCTTTGCAAGCCATTTTCCTTTGCCAAATCTTTGTCTATGGCAATTAATTTCCTTACCCAAGTGTCATAACGCCTTTATACAAAGCTTCAAGAAATTTTCCACCCCTGAATACTTGGCCTTGAGAATGTCATAGCAAAGGAAGTTAAGGTTGGAAAGGAATTCCTATCCCATTTACCATGCCAATGAAACTCCTCATCTTTAAGACACAATCCTCTCAAATTATTCCAATATGGCCCTACTAGAAGTTGTGAATAATAGTATCAATCTTGTCACAAAAAGAAGTATGCAGAATAGAGGATTTAATAACATACATGTTAGGATCAGTGCCTTAAATAATAAATACTTCAATTGTATTTATGATATATTTAGTGAAATAAATAATAATGTGAATATTTCATCTATTAAAAATGATCCTCATATTACTTTCATATTAATGATTGCATATTAACAAACATGTGATACGAGACTATCAGAACCAAATTCTAAAATTCAGCATATATGGAGTTTATAAGTGCATAGATTCTATTCGAAAATTGATAGTCTAAATTATATAGTCTGCAATCTACTGATAGAGTTGGACTCTTTATACATAACAAGATTGTAATGAGTATCTACGTCCAAATAGGGTGGTGATTTATCTTAGGCATCAGAGCAGATTGACTCTAAGGTAGACATGTTAGTGTGGTAGACCTAATGGTAGTCACACACTAGACTGAACCTAAAGTTTAATTTATTTAATAATAATTCAGTTTCACTTAAATCAATTCACTCTCATAATCATTTATGTGTCATCTCAATCCTAAATTAGATTTATGACTCCATGTTTTGTAGCTTGTATCTTTTGATATGCCAAAGGCAAAAGTTTCGATGAATGAAAGCTCCATTGTCAGTTTTATAGAGATATAACCTATATTTGATAAAAGCATGATCTGCAGACATAGAATTCGTAGCTTTCTAACAAAGGTCAATCTTGTCCTTTCAAAGGCATTATTTGGGTATTAGAAAATATAACGAGGTCTCGATCATCTAGATACATATAGTAACCGGATGATATTCTATTGTATGTGTTACAAAAGGAATGAATTTTTCAATAGTTAAATAATGGAACTTTGAGAAAAAATAATCGAAAGGTAAAACAGAACTAAATCCTTCATCTGATTATAGATAACTTATGGGAATACATATCATAGGAGAGGTCATGTACATGGCATATATCAAGAGTCTCATAGTATGGTATATTACTAAGAGTGCGACTTCAGGTCTATAGTGGATTAACACTAAAGTTAATAATAATAGATAATTAATCAAGGATTAATTTATCGGTTATTATTAGTGCTTAATAACGCATGCCCATTGAATCCCAATACTAGCTTACTAATTCCTTTATCACAAGTTGGGCAAATATAAATTACCACAGGTAAGATAGAAGTATACACGAGTTGGACTAATGGGCTTGATAGGACGCATGGGACACGGTCTAAGACTAGACTGGTAGTAGGTGTAGGCCAACTAAAGTATGGTGCCACATTTATTATTTTCTCGTGAATAAATTAGATTTTATTCTAGAAAATAATTATTCAAATTGATAATCGAGATTTTAGATAATTAACAGTTTAAATTTAATAATTGAATAATTAATTTGAATCCTAGTTGATTTTGAATCAAGGATAATTATTCATAATTACTTAAATTAGATTGTTATTTTAATAATGGAATTCTAATTCAAATTGGAATTATTCAAATTACAATTATCTTGAATGATGTAGAAAATCACAATCTCCTACACTATGATTGGTTGAACTTTTCAAGATAATTCTCCTATAGGTGACACCAACTTTAAAGGTAGGAGAAAGAAAATTTTCTCTTGATTTTGATAACCTTCTGACTCTTCCTGCTACTTTTATAAATAGAAATGTAGGATCTTTATTTATTCTCAGACTATGTAAGTGCAAATTAGAGACTAGAACCTAGATTTCTCTTCTTTAATAATATTAGTTCCCTAGCACTCAATTGATTGGAATAAGTGTAGCTATGGCAGAGATTTGTTGAGTTGTGTTTACACGCAAAATGATATAAAGAAAGAGAATAACATTGAAGATCTGAAGGTAAAAATTCGTTCTTGAATTGTTCAATCATAAGTATTATTTCTAGTTTCTAACTAGTACGTTAAATTACATTTAATTTATTATTTATAGCATCACGAGTTAGTCTCCTAGCGATAAAAAAATTTAAATTTTACTTCATCACCAAACCGATTTTTCCAACAATACAAAGGCAAGGCTTGATCCGCAGACTTGGTGAGATGAAGTCATGTCCCATTAGAGAGAATTTTAACCTTCCAACCAACAAGTTTTATTGATTTATGATGATAAACCTGAAATCTCCTCTCCCGTCTGATCAGGGGAAGACCTAGATTCAAAACATCTCCTCCTGATGATTAGACGCCAATGAATCAGCAAATCCAAGTTTTTCCCACAAGTCCAAATCAGTACTAAAGAATATGTCTAATTTTTCCCGATTTACTTCACAGTGTTGCCTTCTCATATCACTGTTCATCACGCATACAACCAGGATTTGTTTTTAGAATAAAAATTGATTTATATTTATATAAATATTTGAAATAAATATTTCTATATTTATCATAATTTTTTAAATTAATAATCAACACCAATAATTATTTTACTAATTGAAATGAATAATTAATTTGCAGCTAACATTATTATTGTCGCTAAATAGATACCTGACATAATATTAGCGTTCACATAGAACATATGTTAATGCATAAGTATATGAGAAGGTTAATGTTTGATATTTTGGATTTACAGTTATTTGACATGGTGGATTGATATTTATCTGTTGTAATAGATTCGGGATTGTCTTTGAAATTCTGATTTTAGACAAATTAGAGGATCTGTTTTATCAGACATAGCTTAATGACCGATAATACCTTTTAATAATTAAGTTATTTGCATAATTTAAAAGAGAGAGAGAGAGAATAACATAATAATCAATGTTAAAGACAAGAGCAATCATATTTAATCTCATAGGTTATAACTCCACTACTATATATTACACTTGGGTTTACAGTTTTATGAGTAGTGGGGTTTTAACCTCATAAGGATGAAAATGATTTTTCTAAAGATAATAGCCTGTTTGGTATTATTTTTAGAATTTTTAAAAATGTTTTTGCACGTTTTTTAAGACAAAATTTTAAAAAACACTCTCAGTGTAATTCTCTAAAAGTTCTCATTTTTTAAAACAAAATCATTTTCACCTATTTTGAAAATATTAGCAAGTGTATCCAATGTTTTTGGGGTCCGTTACACAAAAAATTTTGGTGGACTTAAGTTGCAAGAATATTGTCTGACATTGAGCCCTAATTGTTAGAATTGATACTCTAAATTAATAAATATCAGTTTTGTATTTAATGAACATTTTGTTATTAATAAATGATAATACTATATTATGGGTTCAATAAAAAAAGTTTGTCCTATTTACTTTTATGTTGTTGATTAAATGAAAAGTGAATAAAAGGGCTATGACTAATATAAAAAGTCTTGGATCATCCTTATATAGGGTTTATATGTGGAAAGATATGATTGTAAGATGAAAAATCTAAAATTATAATCCGCAAGTCACGGAATATAGATGTACTTTTTATTCTTGATAAAGTTATAATAAGGATCTATATCCAATTTAGGTAGGCGGTTTATCTTGGCAGTTAGAAAGAAGTACAGCTGTATGATGGATATATTGATATATAAACCTAAGCAGAGGTCATATATTTTACTAGATTTAAAGTGTTACTTGATCTATTATTAATTTTATTTCTAGAATTTAATTTATTTTGATAATCATTTATGTTATTTTAATCCTGAAGTAGGTTTATGACTTTATGTTTATAGCTTGTGTCCTTTGATATACCAAAAATAAAAACTTCAAAGTTTGAAAGTTCTATTTGTCAGTATATTAACTCCTTGATAAGATTAAATGTTATTTTTACAAAAATATTATTCGAGCAGTTGGAAAAAGAATAAGGCCTTCGTAATTTGGATACATAAGGTAGCCAAATGATTTCTATTTGTATTTGTTATTTATTGTGTTTTTTCCAAGTAAGAGAAATTAAAAATAAAAAAAACTTTGTGACAAAATTGTTGGGAAGGTAAAGTAGAACCTGTCCTTAAGTCAGAGTAACCTATAGAGATACACATATTATAAGAAATAATGAATAAGATTAATCTAAAACAATATACTATTAGAAGTAAAGCTTTTGGGTCTATAATTGAATGACACCCAAGAAAATTAATTAATAGATAAATAAGGATTATTTTATTTATAATTATAGAAGCCTATTAATATATATCTATTAAGTCTCAACACTAACTCATTAATTTTGAATACAGTACCAAAAAAAAGACCAAATAAAACGGGTTATACGGAAGAATTATAGTTCAGGCTCATTGGGCCTGAAGGACGCACGCACCACAATCCAATTGTAATTGTGTGGCACCAACTACAGCTACTGTTTTAGAAAATTGTATTTTTAATTAATTTTATTAAAATAGTTACTCAAATAAAGTTTGAGATATGAGTTGAAGAGGGTTCTTCTTTTGCCCAGCGATGTGGTTTCACCAACTAGATAGTAGGAACGGATGCTCTGAATGTTATGCGACTTGTTCCTCCTACTTCCAGGGCTCCGGACGCTCACATCATTCAAGATATTCAGGATTTTATATCATCTTCCGGAAGTGGTAATGTTTGCTACGTCTCTCAGTCAAAAAACAAAGTAACTCACTTCTTAGTTAATTATACTATTTTATTTATTTATTTATTTTTTTTGGTGTTGGCTTTGTTTGGTTTGATCATTTGCCTAGGGCTTCTGGCTCTTTTGTAAAAAGAGGGCATTGCCTCATTTAATGAATGAAGTTGAGTTCCTTTTCAAAAAAAATAATAAATAAATAAACTTTGAGATTTTAATTAATTGAATTTACATGATTGATCTAAATCCTAATGGTATTTGAATTGTAGATAATCTAGTATTCATAATTATTTAAATTGGATATTTTTTATAGTTATTCTAACTTGAATTGGAATCTTTTGAATTGGAATTATCTTATATAATATAGAAAATCATAGTTTTTCATTTTATAATTTGACAAATTTTGAAATACACTATTAGCATAGGTGATGCGCACTTACAAGGAAATTTTTCATGTGAGTGACGTGGACCACAAGGAAATATCCATGTAATAGGCATGTTCATCAAGTAAACTTAGGAGATAAGTTTTTCAAGTCTCCTAGTTCGAATAGAATTTTATTACTAAATTTTATAAATAGGGACTTGGAGTCTACATAATTCTTACACAGTCAAAGTGCAAGCTCTTAAGAGAAAGAGACCAAATTTCTCACATCTAGCAATTTCTTTTGCATTTATGTGGTTGGAAGAAGAAATCCGAATTAGAAAATCTATTGATTTTTGTTTATACACATAACATTCTGTTGTAGGAGAATAGTATTAAAGATTCATTGTTGGAGACTCAGAAAGTTCAGTCAAAAATGCAATTTTCGGTTCACAAGATGGATGAATTGATTATGTATATTTATTGTTTATAACATCATGAATTAGTATCTATGCATATGGAATTTCAAAATTCCGTGCAGCCAATCTGATTATATTTTATCACACTAACAAAAAAAAATCACATCATGGCAAATATATGGTTGTTAGAAAAATAGGAGTTTGATGAGTTAGTTGTCCAAAACTTGAAAATGGGTTCTCCAAGTGTCAAGCAAGTCAAAGATGTGAGTTTTGGAGATCTAACTTTTAAAATTCAAAAAGACACTAGAATTTCATAGACCCATTTGTTTTTGTTCTCAAAATTTTTAGAAATGTTTTCGTATACTTTACGAAGAAAAAATTTTAAAAACATTCTCGGTACAAATCCTAAAAAATTCTCATTTTTCAAAAAAAAATATTTTTATCTATTTTGAAAACAATACCAAACGGTCCCATAGAATTAAGATTTGTTGTCTAATTTATGTATCTCCTTGGCTGTCTATCTAATTAAATTTTAGCACGCAAGTAAATTGCTTAATTATTCTTAATATTTAGGTCATATTTGTGTGTATAGATTGTTGAATTTAAATGATGTATCAAATAAATATTAGAAAGACAACCAAGAGGACAAGAAAATAGAACAACAAATCTAGACTCAATTTCACAACGGACAGTTTTGGTGTTTTCTAGCTTAGTGGTACAATTTTAAAAGTAACTGGTTTTGATAAATCCTAAACTAGGACTGCCTATTTTGCATGGGAGGGTAAGGCAGTTTAGCAGGCAGTTTGGGCTTATTCGTTCTAATTAGGTCTTATTAAAAAAAATAAAAATTACACTAGATAATATAATTTCAATTTTAATATAAGCAAATAGTACACTTTTAAAAATATTTAAGTACATAGCATTATTGAAATCATGTGTTCTTTTTAAACACTTGAATTTACAATTTACCTTCTCTTTTTTTTTCAATTTCTTCTTTCCTTTCTCTTTGTTTTTGTTTTTCGTTATCTTGTTGTTACTTCATATTTTTCTCTACGTCATTCAATACAAAAATAAATTTTGTTTTAATCAAAGTATGCTATTTACTAGATATTATTATATTTTAGTCTATTTATTTTTATTACCAATTAATGATGGTTTAATTCCCTCCTTCTCCAAAAAAAAAAAAGTTCAAAAAAGTTATTAAAAATAAAACATTAAAATACGAATATAATGTTATTACGAAATCAACCCAATTGTAATATGAAAGCAAAATCTTCCTATGAAAAAATATGAAAGCAAAACTTTGTAGTATAGGGCATATTATTTGTTTAGTCATATAAATCAAGACAGGACGAGAAGATTTTTAAAAAGGGGACGGTTGTGGTTTTTTTTACCTAATCCAATTCAGCACATTTCAAGCTGGCATTATAGTTTGAATTAATGTTTGATAAAGTATTTAATTTGAACTAAACTAATAGTTCAAACTACTCTAAACTGCCTAATTGATAATTCAAACCCCCTTCATTTTAATATTTCTAACTAATATTGAACAATTATTTCACTCCTATATATTTGTATTTATAATTTAGTACTATTATTTCATATTATTTTTTAATTAAATAACTTTTTTTAGATATTTCATTCTATTTTTTACTTAAATATGTTTTCATGCTTCAAATGAGAGCCATCAATACTCGTCAAACACTTTCAAATTGGATATCTGTAGACAGTGGATCTACAATCAAATATGAAAATGTTAATTTAGATCATTTGTATTCTGTTTAAACAACTCGGGCCCTCAAATCACCATTAATTGGACCAATTTGCTCAAGTGAATGTGCAAGATCAAATTGCAATGGACAGAATAAATAATGCTATAAGAATAAGAATGCCACACGCATAATTTATAGTGGTTCACTCTGTTAAAAGAGCTACATCCACTGTATTTTACTAGAATATGAATTTTAAGTGCAGATTACAAAAGAAAGAGGATGAGAGTGATTTCGATAGAGTTTTTGTATATTGTATCCCTTTATATAGAGCAGTGTTGGGTCTCCATCCCCCAACCATTTGACAGAGTGGAGTGATGCATTGTAAGTAACCGCAATAGTGGGACACGTGGCAACCTATAATATGCTGCAAGAATCGTGCCTTTCCTATGTTCTGGTTCATGATTAGACGTGCAAGTAACCACCAGTTTGTGCTCGTGGCTATCGATCTCGTCGGACACTTAAAGAGGAGCCATACCTTTAACAACCCATGCAATACATGCAAGATTAGCCATAAAACGATTCGATTCGTAATTCTCACGTCAATTGACTCACTTCAATCTGTTTGACCCATTTTACAATTGTAGGCCGTCTGGGACTAGAGGCAATTTGGACCTGACCAAATTGTACCCTAATAGTTAGCCCCCCACTCTTTAGTCGATGTAATCAACTACAGGAGTGATCAGAGGTCAGACTTTAGTTCGATAACACGTCACCTTGATTGAGATTTCACGTCCGTACTCAAATCATTAGCCTTCCTCGGGAAATCACGATACTCAACTATCTGTAACACGTGTCACAACACGATTAGAGGGCTCTAAAATATCTCTATAGTGTTGACGTATGCATCTTATTCGAAAGGACACCACCTCGGTTTGACCAAGAATTCAAAAAGACGCGAAACCCTAACCCTTGGATCAGATGGTTTTGAATTGATCTCAACCATTGATTAGACTTCTTCGGGCAATATATAATGTACATTTTCTCTCTCCCCTTCATTTTGCTTCTTCCTTTTCGAACTTGAGGCAATTTTTTCCATTTTCTTGAGTTTTTTAATGATTTCCAGGCAAGATTTCTTTCTTTCCTCTTGATTTTCTTGCAATTTTCTTTCCATAATCTTATTTCTCTTTCAATTTTGGGCTTTTTGAAGCCATTTTCATACCATTTTCTGAGAAAATCTATGATTCTCTAGCCTGTTTGGCTATTGTGAGTTTAGAGCCTTACGAACTACTGAGATTCTTCAGATTCTAGGATCCTTTAGACCTTAGATCTTTAAAGCCTTAGATTTCCTTTGAAAAACTTGTTTCTGTAAAAATGTCAAAAGTGATTGCCATTGATTTGAGCACAAGCAGTGGTAAGGATCCCTAGTCGAGTAGCGACGAAAGAGAAGTCGATGAAATAATTTATCAACAGTCCATAATCGAATCAAATTCTAGAGTTGGTGGTGTAGGGACTAGCCGTGAGGTAGCAAACCCATAGAGAGAAAGAAATAAGCCAACAAGACCTTCTACTTGAGTCGACGAAATCGAACCACTCAAAAAGAGAAAATACATTTCTTCCACTAAATGAGTATCCTACTTTGTGAAAAATTCTGAGTCTATCTTAACTGAAGGGGACTTGTAACCTATAAGATCAAAGTTTGGGAATCCACCTTTGGTAGAAATTCGACTGCCTTACTCAGGAGAACGAGTTGATGCATAGAACGATAACTAGTTTTGTTTGTACACTAAATGGTACGAAGTTGGTCTTCGATTATCAATACCTGAGTTCATGATGGAGATCGTTGGTCACTTCAACATCTCTATGACCCAACTCATGCTAAATAGAATTCGGTTGCTAATAGCCCTGATGGTACTCATTGAAGAGGCCAGGATCAACTTCAATATCTATGACTTTCTTCAATGCTACTACTTGAAGCCAAATAGTAAAAGTATAGGTCAATTCTACTTCGTGTACCAGGAGTTAAAGCAACTCATCACAAACTTCGTTAATGTAGGCAGGCATTAGGAAGAAAGATACTTCTTCATGTTGACCAACCACGATTCTTTTGAACTCACTACTTGATTCATCTTTCCATTTGCTTTTGGTCACATTGGTAAACATCAATACTAGAATTTATTTCAAGCAGTAATTTCAATTAATCTTAAACATTGTTTTTCTTTGCAAATTACGAGTTGAATCATCTAGCACTAATTGGTGAGAAGTTCCAAGCAACATTAGATCTGCTACTTGCTTTGAAAGGATGAACTAGTGAAGTCGTCAATTTGGAAGCACTTTAAAGAAATTCGAACAGGTATGCTTATTTAATTCCCAAAACGAGTAGATTGGGTTTTTGTATGTCGCGGTGTACTTCAGCGGCTGTACAATCCTCCAAATATATTACTCCTTTATTTGACGAAGACGTTGTTCTCGTAGACACTGCACTATCAACAATGAAGGTCACACTCCCTTCGATTGGTGAGATGAAGAAAAAGAAAGCTGTTGAAAGAGCAGCGAAGAAAAAGAAGATCGATGCTGGCGAGCCCACAATCCAAAAAGAGACAATCCTTCTAGTCAATTTATGCAAACTCTCTCCACCACCTTCGTTCGACATTCAGCACCCACCGTCGAAGAAAAGGAAAGGGGTTGAGCCTTTAGCTCCAGCCAAAGACATCGAAACAAAGGTTCTTGAGAAAACCCTTGATGTCCCAAAGGATGTCAGCATCACCCAAGACAAGGAGGCAGCGACAAGAGTAGACGTAAATTTTTACTTCAATAAGGATGTGGAGCTTCTTGGTGGGAAGCCATTTTCTTGGCTATATAATGAATTGACTACAGCTATGGGACAGGTAAATCACAAAATCATCTTTATATGGTCTAAGTTCATTTAAGTTGATTCATACTTAACTTTGCTATCATGCAGGCCTTTTTTCTCCACAATATCTTTGCAAACAAAGCTGCTCACAAGTACGAGCAAGAGCTGCTTAAAAATAAGCAGCTTGGAGAAGAGCTTAGGAAGGTTTGGTTTAAGAGAGACGATAGGAAGAAAGAACTCGATGATGCAGCTGATGCATTGAATAGGTCAAACAAAAGAATACTAAGCATGGACAGCAGCCTTCGTCTGGCTGAGAAGAAGATTGAAGACCTCACGAAAACAATGGAAGCCAAGGACAAGGACATTGAAGAAATCAAGGAATAACTACTTGATGTCCACGGCACTTCTTCCTACAAGGCACGACAGAAGGCTTTAATGGAATTCAAGTCAGGCAAACTCAACACCGAAGTAATCGATGAGGAGATCAAGGAATTGAAGGAGCTGCTATCCTCGGATGACTCCGACGTTTAGGTCATTGATTAAAGTAAGTCGGTCTGCCAAGATGTTCTAGGCGAACCTTCTATTCATGAAACAAGATGTGACATGCCGACGACAGGTGGCAAAGTCATAGAGTCCCCAATTGTCGAACCGATTGAAGGAGAAAACTTTTGATCCATGGAAGGGGGAGATTCATAGAAAAATTTGTCTTGTTATTCTTTTGTTTTCTAGTGCTTGAACAATTTATATTGAACAGCCTTCCTTGCTCCAAATATAGAACCACATTCAACTTTGTATACTTCACATACACTGTAATATATAATTAGCTATCAAATACTAGGTAGAACTTGATAGAATTTAAACCATCATGCCAACGAATGATGAATTAATTGTCGTGCTTGTAAGTTGCCATGAGAATGGCAAATAGTGGTGATATTTGATTAAGTAACAAAATACAGATCATGTCAAATCAAACCATTATGATAGGGTGGATCGAATTCGTAGCAAGATGAACGAGCCCGAAGTTAGGACTGAACCACAAAGAAGGATTCAGGATCAAACTCAAGATGAGTTGACCAGTCCAAAGTAAGGGCTAAGCTTGGATGGCAATATAGGATTAAACTCAAGGCAAATTGACCAAGTCCTATGTCAGACTGAGCCATAATGATGATGTTACGGGATCAGACTTGGAGAGTTTTGACCAAGTCCAATATTGAACTGAGCCATGAAGATGGCAAAACGAGACCAAACTCTAAGAGAGTTAATCGAGTTTAGTGTGGAACCATGGCTTCGAAGCTTGGTTGGATCTATTTGATTGAGCTCAAAGTTAGCCATGGTATTAGCATAGTAGGGAATTTAGATCAAATTGATAAAGTCCGATAATGGCGTTATAGGGAATTTGGATTGAATTGATCGAATCTGAAGTGCCATGATGTCACATTAGGAGTGATTTCGGATTGAGTTCCTCGAGCCTGAAGCCATGAAGATGGCATTTTTGGATTGTGTTTGGATCGAGCTGGTCCAGTCTAAAGAGCCATGAAGATGGCGTTGCAAGATTGTGTTTGGATCGAACTAGTCGAGTCCAAAGCCATGAAGATGGCATTGCAAGATTGTGTTTGGATCAAGCTAGTCGAGTCTAAAGTTGAGCCATGAAGATGGCAAGTAGAAATCAGAGTGATTTAACTTGAGAAAAGCTTGTTGGTAATCTTGGGAAAATAAAATTTGAATTAATAAAGTGGTTGCACTCATTTGTATAGTTCACGAGTTGCCTACATACCCATGTGTAGGGATCAAGCTGAATGTAGTTCAATCACACAGGTCAAAATAAAGAAAATGCAATATGTGAGTGTTATACATAATACTTCCTTAGATGATTTGTGTTCTAGCTTTTGCTAATGACTGATTCGTTTAGCTTCTCTAACTTGTATACCTCGTCTTGAACGACAGACCGAACTTGAGAAGGACCTTCCTAGTTAGCCACCAATTTTCCTGCGTGAGCTTCCTTTGTATTCTGAAAACTTTTTCAAAGTATGATTTCACCCTCCTATAGCCACCTAACTTTCACTTTCTGGTTGTAATACCTAGTGGCTGCTTGTTGGTAACCTCCAAGGTGATAAAAGGCGTTATTCCTATCTCATCTATTAAATCTAATGCATCCTGTAGCATTTCATCATTCTTCACTTTGTTCAAGAGCGAGTAATAGACCCGAAGATCTTGAGCAACTATCTCAGCAAGGATGATGGCTTTTGTTCTGTACTTAAGAGAAAAAAGAGATTCGCTAGTTGCCCTTCTCGAAGTCATTCGGTATGCCCAAAGCACCATGGGAAGCTCGTTAACCCAATGCCTTTTCCTAGCTTCTAGTTTCTTCTTCAAGTTCTTCACAATTGTCTTGTTCATCGCTTCTGCTTGTCCATTTCCTTGCGGGTACCTTGGTATGGAAAAACTTAGAATAATGTCCCAGTCATAACGGAACTTCTTGAAGGAGGAGGAAATGAATTGGGAGCCATTATCGGTGATGATCTCCCTTGGCACTCCAAACCGACAAATAATATTCCTCCAAATAAATCTTTTGACATTTCGCTCTTTAACATCTACAAATGCTTCGGCTTCGACCTATTTGGAGAAATAGTCTATAAGGATGAGGAGGTACTTAACTTGCCTAGGAGCAGTAGGAAATGGTTTGACCATATCCATCGAATACTTCATAAATGGGTATAGCAAACTAACCGAAGAGAGTTCCTCAATAGGTTGGTGAATGGTTGGCGTGTGTCTCTGGCAACTATCACATTTCGCTCTGCATTGGTGGCCAATAGAATCCTTGCCTTTTGACTTTATTACACAATGATCTTCCTCTTGAGTGATTGCCACACAAGCCTTCGTGTATTTCATGAATGACTTTCTCTACTTCATCTTCCCCAAGGCAACGGAGACAAGGACTTGAAAAGAGCACCTATAGAGATTCTCATCCATCAAGCAGTATCTTGTGGCTTGAACTTTGATCTTCTTGGCTATCTGCTTGTCTTTAGGTAACCATCCGTCATATATGTACTTCTCAATGAGCCTCCTCTAATCGTCCTTTAGGTACACATAATTCATCTCCTCGGCCAACTCAATCCTCAAATTGTCTATCGATTGTAAGGGAATTATTCTTCTCTCTCTATCTTCAACTAAAGATCCCAAATTAGCAAGTGCATCAGCTCTAGAGTTCTATTCTCATAGGATGTGCTTCACTTCGAAATAATTGAACTATGCCTTAAGCTTGCTAACTAGCTTCAGGTATGAAAGTATCTACTCGCCCCTGGCTTTATAGTCCCTGTTTGTCTGGTTAACTATCAATGTGGAGTCACTTTCCACAACAAGTTCAAAAGCATTAAGCACGGCAGCATGCCTTATGCTAGCAAACATAGCTTCATATTCGACTTCATTGTTGGTGGCTTTGAATCCTAGTCAAAAACTCTACTTGATCTCCTCGCTAGTTGGTGACTTAAGTATCACTCCTACTATTAAGACCTTTTTATTGTTGGATCTGTTGACTTGTACAGTCCATCTCTTCAATCCTTGCTTGTCTATACTATACGTCAATTTTGTAACAAAGTCGGCTAGCACTTGTGCTTTTAACACTATCTGAGGTCTGTATTCGATGTCAAACTCTATTAGCTCAATGGCCCATTTCAACAACCTCCCGGAGATGCTGGGTTTGTGTAGGATAGCTTGCATCGGGTAAGTCGACAACACCACAATAGTGTAGCATTGAAAGTATGGGCGGAGCTTTCGAGCTAACATAATGAGTGGAAGGACAAGCTTTTCAACAATAGAATACCTTGTTTCAGCATCCAACATTGTGTAACTTACGAAGACAACTGGGTTTTTGAATCGCATCTTTTTCTCAGACTAGAGTTGAACTCACCGTAGTTTCTAAAATCGCCAAGTATAGATAAAGTGACTCTCCATCTTTGGGCTTCAACAGGATCGGCAGAGTAGTCAAGTATCTCTTCAATTCCTAAAATGCTTCCTTGCATTGTTTGTTCCATTCAAACTTTGTCTTTTTCTTAAGCAATTGGAAAAACGGAAGCCATCTATCCAACGATTATGTTATGAATCGACTCAAGGCCGCGACTCGTCCAGTAAGCTTTTGTATCTCATGCTTGCTTCTTGGAGATGGCATTAATTGAAAGGCTTTAATTTGGTTTGGGTTCACTTCAATTTTATGCTTTGTCATGAGGTAACCTAGGAACATACCACTCGCTACCCCAAAGTTGCACTTCTATGGATTCAACTGTACTTTTGGAAAATGTCGAAGTATTCTTGCAGATGTTGAACGTGGAGGTGAGCCTACAAAGACTTGACTAACATGTCATCAATGTAAACTTTCATGTTTTTACCGATCTGATGTTCGAGCATCATGTTGACTAGCCTCTGATAAATAGCTCCTATATTCTTCAATCTGAAGGGCATAACTTTGAAATAGAAAATCCCATGCTTAGTGATAAATGTAGTCTTCTTTTAGTCCTCTAGGTGCAGGAGAATCTGGTTGTATCTAGAAAATGCATCAAGAAAGCTCAAGACTTCGTGACCGACTATTGCATTGACAAGCCAATCGATGTGAGGCAACGAGTAACTATCTTTCAGGCACGCTTTATGTACATCCATAAAATCCATGGACATCCGCCATCTTCCATTCTTCTTCTTGAGGATCACCACATTTGCAAACCAATCTAGGTACTATACTAGACAAATAAACCCAGCCTCGAGCAGTCTTCTGACTTTGTCTTTCATAATGTTGTTTCGTTCAACCCCAAGCTTTCTTCTTTTTTGTCATACTCGTTTATTGTCCGGGTCGACATTAGGTTGATGCGAAATAATGCTTGGATCAATTCCAGACATATCTGCATGAAACCACGCGAAATAATCATTGTTAGCTTTCAAAAAGTTAATTATTTCTGATTTTATTTCAGCGTCTAGTTACAACCCAATCTTTACTATTCATCTGTCGTCTTTTGGATCGATTTGTACTTCATCAAGCCGC
>CAMOHE010047760.1:2383-83369 GCA_946598075.1 Artocarpus hirsutus
AACAAACAAGCAAACAACCCCAGAGCAACACAAAACAAGACAACATCCGAAGGAAACAAAACAAAAATAGAAAAAGGAGCAAACACTAGAGAGGAAGGACAGGGAAAATCTCATACGCCTGGCAGTCAGAGAGAACAAAGCAGGAATATCGCACGCTGCTATACGAGCTGAAATGCCATTCAAGAAAGCCCAGCGAGCAAGGTTATGTGCTGCATAATTGATAGTCCTCGGAATATAGTCAACAGTCCACACCTGAAACTTTTGGTCATCCTCGACTGGGCCAGTCCACCGACTGTTTTGGTACTGTTTAACAAGCAATGGTCAAGCTCGAAGTTGATGTGCTGAGACGATATTTCCCTGTCTGAGTCTCGGTACTTGTGTTCAACCCTGTGCTATTGTTGTATTTACTAGTGGATCTAGTTTTTGATTCGGGGTCGAATTCCTTTGTATTTGGGGCCATTTGTATCTTATGTATCTCGTATTCTGTGAAATGAAGTTTCCCATTTCAAAAAAAAAAAAAAAAAAAAAAAAATAGAGAAACTTTTCATCAATCTTTAGAACATCAGTTTCAATAGCTCTAGTTTCCCACTTGGGCGAAGGATCCTTTGAATTGATGTCAGTTTCAATCTCATTGCACTTAATTGATTGATAAAACCCCCAATCTATAAATTATCGAAATCACATTGTAAAAATGCACAACTGATACAATGATCAAAAATATTAACTAGCCATACAAGAAATGAAAGTAATTACCTAGTTGCTGCGATTTCTAAGGATTGGAACAACAACTTACGACACCGATTATGGAGGAATCAAACTTGAGCTCTTCGCGAACTCGTCTACTGAACCCATCTCCACCGCAACCTAGCCATGAACCCCACCCCTATAGACCGCCTAGATACCATCTCTGCCCAACCGTGAACACATCCTCGTTTGCAAACATGAACCCAGCCATGCACCTTCGCCGCCCAGCCGTGAACCTTCGGAGCTGCGCCGGCCGCAAACGCCACTCTTCGCCGTAAGAGAGATTGCTGTCGAAGGAGGCAAGATCGCTGTTGGAGGACGCGAGATCGCTGTCTTCACGCCAGCGCGGGCGGTGGAAAACTTTCGTAGGAGGGAGAGAACTTTTAGAGGCTGAAGATTCTTTTTTTTCCCTTAAGAGTAGAAGGAAAAAAAATGATCAAGTGCTTTAGCCTTTATATATCAATCTATTTGGAAGATGATTTTGAACCGTAGATTTTTAATCCAAAGGCCCTTATGACTATTCTCCGTCAGTGAGTTTTTTACCATTCTCCACAACTTTTCCCAGTAAATTAATAACATATTAAATATATATTTTCTTTCTTTTTTTTGTGTTAAATATAGCGTTGGCATAGTATTACCATTGAAGATGGTCTAAAAATACAATTGTAATGAACTTAAAGATTTAGGAATTCATTGAGAGATTTGAAATTCAGGGAAGTTGCCAACAGCGACTAAAAACAGAAAAAGAAAAAAGAAACCATGTTTATCATGATATAAGAAACAAGCTTTCCAGTGTCGAAAGGCCAGCTTTTTTAAACAAACGTCGGCGTCCGGGAACGTGTATGGTAAGCATGCATGACAGGGGCCTCCTCTTTAGCAATGCATAAAACTGTGGATTTCATCTATGCTAGAAAAATGAATCTAAATGAGCTTACAAGAAGTATTTGAGATTGAGAAAATTACATGCGATGCCGCTTTTAAAAACTATATTTATTTATACCACAATACCATTTGTTACATGTTTAAGTTGTGTTATACTTAAACATGTATAAAACCTATAAAAAGTAACATTTAAAATAAGACATTGATGAAAATTCCCCATTGAGATTTACGCATACGGGCAAAGAAATGTAACTGAAATGAAAGGAACAAAACAAGTCGAATTCACTTGAGTTCTCTCCCTATTTGTCTTTCACACGATACACCACCTTCACCTTCTGTATACTTCGTCATGGTAATATTGTTTTTGAAAAAAAAAAAAAAAACACAACAACAACAACCACCAAAACAAAATTTAACTGCATATATATAATGAAGCCAATGAATGGAATATACAGCCAATAGGAAAATTAATACATTCAGCCATAAATGTGCCGCAAAGATCTGAGATCATATTGGACGAAAAGATAATACAGCACTAGAAGAGAGGCAATCAGTGCCATCCAATTAATATCCTCTAAAAACAAATTTTGAGTCAGTACCATGCAAAAAAAACCTCAACATACTCATGTCGGCATCGTCATGCTCAGGCTACATATCTGCACATATTTCCATATCCACGTAGTGTAAAAGGCCAAGGCAGCGGTAAGAAAAAACATGTTAAGTATTATCAAAGTAATGAGAAAGGAGGAAAATTAACAGCGTTCTGTAATTTCAGCTCAGTTTAAACGTTGTGTCTAGGAAAGTCTGAAAAAGAACCGGATCAAGAACACGTGACAAAACGTAAATCTCTAAAGGTGCATCTGTGTTGAAACTTGAATGCAAAAACCAAGCAGCATAATAGTGCCAACAAGTCAGAAACATCCACACATTTTGCATCCAAGTCTTGTGCGCGCCTTAAAGAGCGAATGGTCTTTTCATACTTCTCAACTAAAAAAATTTCGATCTTGAAACAGATTTGATTGCAGGGAGTATAATCCAACAGAGTCAGAAAACTGAACTTTGGCCATAATTTAAAAAAAAAGTACGGGAAATAATACCAAACAAAGTCGATACTGAGGCTATGATTTCTATATTTCATAACAAGACGCCACGAAATATACAATTTTAACGGTCAGGCTTACATTTAAAAGAATCATTGGATTAAGACATTGAAAGTCCTGAGTTTTTTACTTGACTAATTAGCAGGGGAAGAATAATTATACGAGGGTACAAAATTGTAGGTGCCTATAAAGATGGTAATATAGTATAAAAAAGACTTAGCCCTCATGTTCCCAACTACCTCAGAATAACGATCTTCCTAGAGTTGAAAACACGACAGACAACTTTCATAAATTAAAAGTCATAGCAAGTATAGACATGACTGTTATTCAGGACACTTACCATTTCTTATTGCTTTCATTAGCGTCTTCATGATCAACAGTCCCATTAGAAAGTGATGAGCCTGAGGAGGAGCCGCTTTCTTGGACACCTGGATGAAGAATGTGGGAGAAACCCTGCCCAATTGACTTCCACAGTCGTGTTGGCAGGGAAGACTGTAGATCGCCGCTGCTCATACCAGAGGATGGTTCAATCGGCCTGGCTGAAGCAGGATTCAACTCGGAAAATCTTACAGCACCTAAGAGTTGCTCTGGAAGCTCAGCTTCAGTTTGGCTCTCAATAAGAAAAGCTAGATCAACAGTTAATGTTGTGATGTAACCAAATGCCAAATGAACTATTGCACTCGCAACCATGGAAGATCCAATATCCACATCTACTTCTACAAAATTGTCTGACACACAATACTTACAAGAAAGAGCACGCCCAATTATGCATATTGCCTGCTCACCAACTGCTTTTCTAACAATCCAAGGGCCCTTTACAATGTTGGCAATCAATTTAAGCCTAGAATTCCTAAACCCATCATCACCTTTCAGAAACCGATCCATCAAAGACCCTTCTGGAAGAGGATCTGTACTTGCAAAGTAAGATACAGCACTATAATTATCTTTGCTTGGAACTTGCAGATTGAAAGCCCATATGAAAGGCTTGTCACCCGTTGAAAACTCATCTTCTATGACCTTTCTCACACGGCTATCTGGATTGTTTAACACGTCTCCAATCTTTTTAGAACTTTTAATCCAATCAAATCCAACGGGCTTCAGTAGGTATTCACCGGCAGGAATTTTAACCTTGGTTGAGAAATACTCCGGACCTCTAACCATAAACTTTTCTCCAGGTGGAGTAGCCCAACCATTTGGACAGTTTTCTGGATCAAGAAGTGGAACAGCTCCCCCCAACTTCACTCTCTCTATCCATCCACAATTCTTTACATAACCAGTCTCGGCCATAGAATATCTGCTTTGACAGAGATGTGTCAAATACTCAAGTAAATAAGCATTCAATGAATCAAGTTCAATAGTTATTTTCCTCGATGACATGCCCCTCACTAGATACACTAACACAGTACCCTTGTAGCCAGACAGGCCTTTTAAACACATTGACAACTAATCATAGATAATGACCGCATAGTTTAAATAATGAAAATATATGCACTTTTCAAGGTTTTGTTTAACTAAAACGTGGAACAAGTTAGGAATACTACATTGAGCACGCAAAAATGGACTGTTATATTTAAGATCAGAATTTAGTTAATCTAGTTTAGTGAAACAGTTCTTCAAAACTTTCCAAACTACATGTAAAGAAAATTTCAGAAAGCAGTATCTCCAATTTCAATCAACAAGAAGATCCACTCTCAAATATCTTTTTTATCCCTCTCCAAACAATAAAGATAATATTCCTTTGATGTCCTTTGGTCTGTTTTGATAGCTTGTATCCCGAGGTGAAGTAGTAAGCTTAGAAGCAGGTGTACATACAATTACAACATGTTATGTCTATTGTCCAAAAAATTGAAGTGAAAATGCAAACATTTTCCTCAACAATGCTCTAAATCCACATAAGCTTTTCTTCTCCTTCGACAATTTTCTTCCCCTTCTCTATCTCTCAATTTGTTTCATTTATCCCTTTGTTAATGGGACAAGTTGCATAGTTCAGGAGCCAAAAGTGAAATTAACCCTTAGTCTAAATCTCCAATTTGTCGAGTTTGATGCTTGGCAATCATCCAAACTATAAAGAATTTCTATGCTTTTTGTATTGAGTTTGGAAAGCTATTGGCAGATGTATTCAGCTTATTATCATTTTTCCAAGAGCTAAATTATAACGCGTGTTTAAGGAACCTAATAAGGCTACTTATTATTTGGCTACCTATGCTCTTAATGTACATGGTGAGCTAATTTGGTTTGAAGAAGCTCCTAGAATCTGTTATTGAAATTGATGCATTTTCTCATTGATAATAGCCGTTCCATCCTCAAAAAAAAAAAACTTATTTATTCTTACTCCTTTCTTTTGCTTTTTCTCAAAATATTGAAGGATCACAAATTCTTACACAAGCATTTACACACAGATACATATATAAACACACCAAGAGACGTCAAATCTCATCCAGAAATCAGGAAATCAGGTAACAACTAATAAATATACGAAATTCAAAAAAAAAAAATCTGAAACCAGCTAAATTACATACGATTACGTAACTAATAGAGGCAATCATCGATAAAAGCATAAACTCAGAAACCCTAACCTCAAGTTCAGCTAGAGAATAGAGCAGAATAGAACGTCTCTGCGAACCCTAATTAAGGATGAAATGCGATGCGATCAGAAATTAGGGTTTGCAGTGTGATTTTTTTTTTTTAAGAGCCTCACGGGGTATGTCCTCCTGCTCATTTCTAAAAGCTTTTCATTTCTTTCTCGTTTTTCGAAAATTTCGGTTTATTCGTTATGACCTGCAACCGGTTAAAGTAGCGTACAGGTCAGTGCGGTGGCGTTTTGCTCCACGTAAAATCTGTGACTTGCTAAAACCGGTTGCAGGTGACAAGGATCAAAACGCTTCTTTCTTTTTTTCTCTTTTTTTTATTTTATTTTCTTTTTAGGGAGGATCAATGCCTTTTTGAGTTTGATCGTTTACGTGGCACGTAAATCGTGGAATAAAAAATTTGCTTGAACTGTCTTTTTAAGGTAAAATAAAAAAGAAAAAAAGAAAGAAAGAAATTGGAGAAATTATATTGACACAAACCAATCAAACTAATACCCTAAGCATAAGTTTGTTAACTCTTCATTTGAAATCACAAAAATATGTTTTTGAATCTCAGCCAATGATTCAAAAATAGGGCTGGTAATTTTGAACACAATACGATGATACGATATGAAAACGACATGAGATAAACGAGTTTGGACTGTAGTTGATTAATAGGGCAGTAAACAAATTGGCACAAATAACACAAAAGTAAACAGATTAGATTCATACCGACACAATCAGTACACTTTAACACATTTAATTAAACAGTCCGTAAATATGTTGACACGACATGACACGACACGACACGAACCTACCCATTTATAACACATATAAACCAAAAAAATAAAAATATTTTAAATTTTAAATACAAAAATACACAACACCCAATCCCCCTATTAACCCTAGGGCTAATCATATGAGTTTAGATATTTTGGGTCTTCGTTAATTTTTTTCTTGCTTTTTTTTAAATTTTCAGTTAACTGGGCCATAAATGTGTCATATGTGTTTTTATCGCATCAACCCATCGCTACTAGTTTAATAATCATGTTAATCATGTCATGTCGTGTTAAGCATGCCACATGCAGTTTGTGTTTGTGTTTAAGTTCCTATCATGTTTATTAATCGTATTGTGTTTGTGTTCAAGCTAATCGTGTCGTGTTGCAATCATGCCAGCCTGAACACGACACGCAAACACGAATTGCTAGCCCTATTCAAAAAAACCAAAATATAGCCATTTATTTTATTTCTACCTAAATAAAATTCAAAATCAGGAAAAAAAAAAGAGAAAAAAAAAACCTAATACCTAGGCAAGTCCTCCCTCCCTTGTCGCCTACCCCAACATCCCACCCACCCCTTCCCACACCTGTGACTGACCACCCCAACCCCTTCTGGGGACCCCACCTTATCTTTTATCTTCTTATTCTTTATCTCTCCTTTCTATCTCTCGATCTCCCCTTTCACTCTCGCTCAATCTTAGAGCACGACAGGGGCAAGGGAGATGACCGACGAGGGCTAACGATGATAGGGCGATGAGTTGAACTACGTGGGGCTACTTGGTGCGGTATCGAATAGGGGCCCAGTAGGGGGTCAAACATGTTATTAGCATTTTATTTTAATTTAGAATTTTTAATTTCAATAAACTCATAAAGAGAATACTAATTGAAGATCAATAGGAGAAGATTGAAGATTGAAGATCGAAGAGTCAAACTTGGAGAATTGTGTTAGACATGTATGCTCTAAGGAGTAAAATATTGTAACATGTTTCTAGAGACATTTTATCAATAAAGAGTTCATTTATTGTTCATATACCAAATGTTATCCTCTTTACGTTCATATTTCTTAAATGTATGATAAGCAAACAAAAGTCTAAGACTGTTAGTCTAAACCTTTAAGAATTAGGCATATGATGGATAGATAATGCGGAAGACATGATTCTGAAGGTAACGATCTAAATCATAAAATCCGCAATCAAGGGAATAAAACTAGATGCTTTATTTATGCTAAGATTGTTATGTTGTCTATATCCCTAACAGGAAATGGCTTGTCTTGGCCATTGGAGTTGAACTGCATGAGTAAAAACATTGGTACATTGTCATAGGTAACGATGTATTGGATCGTGACATAAAGTGGAATTAATTTGGATTACTAATTCTGTCTATGCAAATCAATTTACTAATTCTGTCTATGCAAATCAATTTACTTTAGACAATCAAATGTGTTATATCTTAATTTTGAAATAACTAATGTGCCCGTTAACTTGACTTATGTCTTTTGATATAACAAAGGATGAAATCCTGACTTTACGATGGTATGTATACCGGTATGTTAGGGACATGACTTTTAATAGCATAAACTTGTTATTCATAGATATGAAATCTATAGCTCTATTGGTGGAGTCAATGATATTCTCTTATATACGTGATCCTGTAATTGGAAAACTAAAACGCTCAATCATTTAGATGCATAAGTGTAACCGAATGGTGTACTGTCTTTAGATGGTAAGTTTTCCAATGGTGAGATAACGAAACATAAAATAAAAATAATCGGGAAGGTAAAATGAAATTTATCCTTAAGCCGATTATGAATATCATATGGGGATACGACACATCATAATATGTCATGGACACTTAGCTAATTTAAAGCTTTGTAATTTTATATAGTTTGAGAGGGCAACTCTAAGTTTTTAGTGGAGTAGCGTTATAATTGATAATTATAAAATATGTATCTAGGATAGTATATTTTATAATTATTGGAGCTTGAACTATATAGGTCCATCAGTCCCCTTTGCTAGCTCATAATAAATCCTATAATGATACGGCGTGCTTTTTCAATAAATTGGTGACTTATGTTAAATTATTAGATTGATTGAAATTTGATAGGATCAGTTAATTCATATCTGTTTATTGGTTGAATCAATTTATAAATTAATACAAGATAAACTTGTTGAATTATTAAGAATGTTTTATTTTCCTTGAGATTATCGAGATATAGTTGTTTTGATTAGGTAATTTTTATATTAGGTTATTTGAATTAAAACTGAGGCTTTATTTGAGAATTTCAGGTGGGAAATAAAAGATTCTCAGGAATTAGAGTATCACAAGCTCGACAGGCCAATCTGCAAGTTTGGCCTGCCGATGGAATACGTTTGGCAGGCTGATCTTCCAATTTGGCTTGCTGATCTGCCAGTTTGGCTGTCGATCTAGCAATTATCTAATAACGCATTTTTTATGATATTTTATCTAAAATTGATCCAGATTCAAATTTTTGAGGCTTTATCTGATTATAACTAACCTTGGGTCCGACATCTATAAATAAGGAGTGAGTTTTCTTAGTTATTGAGATCAATTGAAAAGTTAAGAGTGAGTACTCTACTGTGAGAGACTCTAAAAATTCCTGAGGGCTATTATTCACAATCACGAACTTTGGCTCTAGGTCTTCTTAATTAGTTAGAAGGAGAGTCATCGAAGGAAGAGCTGTACGACGTGTGCCAAAACATACTTCGATCGTGGATAGAGAATAGCAAAGAAGGCTAGTTGGTTGAGGCCGTTCTAGAACGTGCTTCTCTTCATTGATTGCAGGAGCTCTTTGGCACAAAAGGTTAGTAAGATCTGATTAATTGATGTATATAGCATATCAAAACTTGTGTTTTAAAAAAATACTCTGATTTAAAATTTTAAAAATTCCGCTACGTACTTATTTTCCAACAAATTATGGCACCTTCGCATGGGTGTTTCTTTTTTATTTTCTTATCTTTGTATTTTCAATAAATGTCTTACACATTTTGCTATGGGTTTTTAGCCCAAAACATATTTTGAAGCCCTATGTGAGTAGAATGGATGCCCTATTAGCCACTATAAATATAAGACTTAATTCTATTATTAATTAGATCATTTGAGAAATTTAGAAAGAGAAACTTTGAAACCTTTATAGGGTTTTGTTCAACATCAATGTGACATTCATTATTTTTTTAACAGGTATAATTGTATATAAATTAATTATTAGTGCATCATTTTAAACTTTGTAAAATTTTGTTTTATTTAAAATTTACCGAATTGCTTTCGTTGTTCTATTTATTTACAAAAATGCCACATTGGATTTTGTATCAATAGTCTCCGGACGAGACAACCCCTACCTAATTCTACATGTCCTACCGCCTAATCATTTTCTTTTTTTTTTTTTTTATTTTGTCTTCTTTTCTCTCCCTCATGCGTGACTCTCTCCCTCACCCTTGACTCTCTTCCCAACCTCTCATTTGTCCCATTCTTTCTTTTTTCTTTTTTTATTTGTTTCTTTCTCTTTCTCACTCTCACATGTCTCTCTCTATCTCCCTGTTCTTCCTTTTCTTTTCCTTCTTCTTTCTCTTCTTCTTCCTTCATGATAACCCAAAAAGCAAAGAAAAACCAAAGCAAAACTCAAACATCCATTAAGATGTCCAAGTTATTTTCTCACAAAAAAAAAATCCACAAACAACTTCCTAGGAACTCATAGAGCTTGGAAACAAGAAGATTTTGGTGATCAACACAACATATTTAGCTTGAATTTGAGGTAAACTTTTTAAACTTAAAACTTAGATTTCGATTATATTTTGAGTCTAAAAATCTATGAAAATGAGTTTATATTATATAGAGATAATTATATATCGTTTATACATTGTTTCTACACTTAGAAAGTTGTTAGAAAACTAAGATTTTGAAGAAAGACTCAAAATTTGGATTTTGGGCTCTCTGGGAGAACTTCATTTTTCACAAACACTATACGTCGTTTTTTAGAAACTATGTGTCATTTTTCTCATAAACTACATGTCGTTTGTCTCAGAAAACTACGTGTCGTTTTTTTAAAAATGACATGTTGTTTTTCTAAAGGGAAATTTATGAAAATGAGTTTATATTGTATAGAGATTATTATATATCATTTATACATTGTTTTTACACTTAGAAAGTTATTAGAAAACTAAGATTTTGAAGAAAAACTCAAAATTCAGATTTTGGACTCTCTGAGAAAACTTTGTTTTTCACAAAAACTACATGTCATTTTACAAAAACTACATGTCATTTTTTTCATAAACTACATGTCGTTTTTCTCAAAAAAATATGTGTTGTTCTTTTAAAAACGACATGTTGTTTTTCAAAGGGAGATTTAATAAAATTATAGGCAAATTTTATGCTTCACGTGAGGTTTTAACCCCAACCTTAGAGAGGAATAAGGAAGACTAAGTCACTAGGACGAGGGTAGTTATCTAACAACTTATGTTTTGAAAATAACAAATATTTGATTATAAAGTTTGTAATTTCAAATAATTTTATTTTAATGAATATCAAACTTTTTAATTATTTTATTTCTAAATATTCTAAAAATGGTATTATTTATTTTAAAAATATGATTTAATATATTTTGTACCAAAATAAAATCCATATGTTTTTATTATATTGTATTTTATAATTTACAAAAATTAAGTTGGAAAAAATTGATATTCACAATTTTAGTAAACAAATGATTATGGCACACCATTAAAAATAAATAGTAAAGTTACATAATTATAAATCAGGATTTAAGTTAAAATATGGTTATTTTATATGCGTTTTAAGATAACGGTGTATTTGGAGCTTACATGGTAAACTTGATTATGTAAGTTAGAAATTATCAGTGAATATATTGCAAAGAGGTTGGAAATCTATTAGTCATCTTTTATGAGATTTTTATGAAATTAAAATTTGTCATTTACATTACAAGATATATATGTATATTGAACTGCTATCATATAAATATCACTTATGAAACAATAATATGAACTTGTCTTGTATTATACAGTGAAGAATAAATTGATTTGACATATTTTATTATAAATTTAAAAACATGGTTAGAAAAATTAACTCTATATATAATGATTGATTATAGATGGATGGTAAGACATGAACAGAGCAGTAATAATGTCCTTGGGCACGAATATCTTAAAAGGTAAAATAGGGGAGATGACGACGCTCCCTTAGGTCGAAAGTCCTAAAACGCACTATACTGGAAACGACTTGGTGATAGATCCGGGGCTTGATGTCTCTTCACCCGCCACTCTTGAATGATTGGAGAGTAGAAGAGCGTGCCTGTTTGGGCTTCGATGAGTTGAGTGATGAATACTCTATTGAAATGTGAATACCTAAGGATATTAACGAATCATGATATTTGTATATATATGTGTGTGTGAAACTCGGTAATGATAAACGTAAAGTTCTCATATGTTATAGTGTAAAGCCTTTACATGTTATAGTGTTTAAGTTTCAACTTTAAATTCTAACTTGGATTCTAAACACTCTAATGAGGCATAAAACTAGAAAGGAAACAAAAAAAAAAAAAAGTAAAAACAGGTAGTTGCTCAATTTTAACAGGTGGCATGACGAAAATCTCCATTTAGTTTATTTATCAATATCTAATTCCAATATACAACATGAGCAAATGAGATTACTATTTACCACAGGAAATAAATAACTGCCCAAAAAAAAAAAAGGACAACAATGAGCAATCCCCGCTAAAAAAAAGATGAAGGGGGAGAAAAAAAGAATGACACTCTGATGTGTAATTCGTTTGTCTAGCATGATCAAACGTTTTTCTTTTTTCTTCTTTTTTTTTTTTTTTTTTGGCATGAGCAAAACGTTTTAAGACCAAGAAACACAACATTGAAGTTATTAGAAGATCATCATTTTTTCTTTTTGTTATTATGTATAATGCTCTGCCCATTTTCTCATTGGAGAAGATCGACTCCTCAGAACATGGCTCAGCAAGATGAAGTAGCGTATTCAGATAAGCTGTTTTCTGAGGTGAACAAATTTCCAACTCAAGACCCGGCAAAAATTTTCCCCATCTCAAGTGCAAATCCTGAAAACAGCTAGTGTTGTATCAACAATATATATATCACTTTTCCCATTAGAAAAGGTGGGTGGTTACAACAGAGCAAAAAATAACAGCTTTCTCCGTCTTCCAAGTCTCGCACAGGAATACGTCCGAGAGAGTCATCTGTATTTCAAGATTCTGTGTCCGAATCACTATTTCTTCTTTAGCACTATAAATTACATGGGAACTCGAGATCTGGTCAGTGATCATGTAATCCCATCAACACTGTCAAGTATTACAACATTCAACTTGTCACGGCCTTTTATTTTATCAAGTTGATACAATGGCATAAATCCACTTATGAAGCTCTACTTATCAGGTTTAGCCCAATAACCCTCATCTCCACAAGAGCAGATGCCATCTTTAAAATGGTGGAATCCTTCGGCGTCTCTTACAGAGATCTCCCTCCGAACAACAGTAGAGATAAATTTCACCATGTCATGACAGCTTTGGCACATGTATAGATTCTTTGTGACCCAAATAGGTGTCCCAGGGGCGGTATTTATAAGCCCGAAAGCAATCGCTAGCCTCTCACTATGCCCACAAAAGATCTCAGCTTTTGAAGCCTCAACACCATCAGCAGGACCTCTTTCTGTTCCTCCAAAACCTGTCGCTCTCATTCTTGCATAAAATACCTCCAAAGCTGCATTTATTTCCTTTATCTGAGGGTGGAAACTGTCACCGCTTAGAAAAGCATGAACTTTTCCTTTCACTTCTACCCAGCTGCATCCGGGATCCAAAAGTAGACCTCTCTCTCTCATAATCTGCCTTACTGTTGCGACTTCATCCCATCTACCACTGTCAGCATATAGTTTAGACAAGAGAATGTAATATCCCTCACTTTCCTCGTCCATTTCAAAAATATGCCGCGCCGCAAGTTTCCCAAGCTCAACGTGCCTGTGAAGCCTGCAAGCATTCAACAAAGCGCCCCATATGGCTGGGTCTGGACTTATAGGCATTTTGGTTATGAACTCACGGGCATCATCCAAGTGTCCAGCACG
This sequence comes from Artocarpus hirsutus, assembly GCA_946598075.1. Taxonomy (NCBI): domain Eukaryota; kingdom Viridiplantae; phylum Streptophyta; class Magnoliopsida; order Rosales; family Moraceae; genus Artocarpus; species Artocarpus hirsutus. Next base: position 15,560 of record CAMOHE010047760.1, read on the forward strand.
GCCAAGTAGGTCAACGACACAAGCGTAGTGCTTCAAATTAGGAGTGATTGAGTAATCACGCTTCATGCTACTAAAGTAATCTAAACCTTCGGTTACCATACCGGATCTACTACAGGCACACAGTAATGAAATAAAAGTTATTTCATCTGGAGTGACCTTGGAATCTACCATTCTGTGAAACAACTCCACAGCAAGCCTTCCTTGCTTTCGCTGGGCATATCCTGTCAGCAGAATATTCCATGCCGCGACATTTTTTTCGTTCAAGTTGAACTGATTCCAAGCAGGACCCATCCTTCCACAACGTACATACATATCCAAAAGGGCATTGGGTAGAAAGCCCTCAAAAGCTACACCAGCCCTCAAAACATGAGCATGAATCTCCTTTCCAGCCATCAAAGCTCCTATTCTACCACATGCAGATAGGACAGAAACCAAAGTAACTGAATTTGGTTTAACCATATGTTTCATTTTCCGAAAATAAATCAAAGCCTCAAAGCACCGATTATTGATCCTAAGTCCAAGAATAATCGACGTCCATGAGATGACATTCTTGTCGGGGATACGATGGAACACTTCCAAAGCCTTATCAACGCGTTTACACTTAGAATACATATCAATGAGTGTGTTTGCGACTATAATGTATGAGATAAGCCCAGTACTAATAGCAAGCTCATGAAGTTTGACACCAATGTCTAAATGGCCTAAACAAGCACAAGCAGTTAAAACACTAGCTATAGTGATCTCATCAGGCAAAACACCCTGTAGCTCCATCTTTTTGTAAGTTTCAACTGCCTTATCAGGAAGCTCGTTATTATCATAACCTGAAACCATTGCTGTCCATGACACAACATCTTTACTCTCCATTCTGCAAAAAACTTTTTCTGCTTCCTCCAGATACCCAATACTCGAGTACATCTGAACCAGACTGTTAGCCACCGAAACATCGTCACCAAAATCTGTCTTCGTCACATAACCATGGATTTCTTTCCCTAATCTCTCATCACCGAGAAGCTCACAAGCGGATAACAAACTAGTCATGGTCATCAAATCCGGAACTATGGAAAACCTCTGCATCATTAAGAACAATTTAAACCCTTCCATACATTCTCCATTCTCACAATAGCCAGAGATCATAGCATTCCACGAGATCCTATCTCTCCTTGGCATTCTATCAAATACCAACCTAGCATTACCAACATCGCCACATTTCACGTACATGGTGATCAAAGCATTAATAACATCAACGTCAGACTCGAACCCGAATCTAATAACATGAACGTGAATCTCCCGACCCCTGGCCAGGTCCGGTACACCCCCACAAGTCCTCAGAACACAAGGAAAAGTATACACATCAGGCCTAATTCCAACCCAAAGCATTCTATGGTACAAATTCAAAGCTTCATCGAAGAAGCCGGTTTTTGCATACCCACCAAGCAATACATTCCAAGAAAACACATTCCTTTCCTCCATTCTCCCAAACACAAACCAGGCATCAACCAAGTTGCCAAACCTCACGAACATACTCAACAGCGCGTTTCCAAGCCGAACGGTCAAGTGGGTGATGGAGTTGGAGACGTAAGAATGCACACGAGCCCCTTCTTCGCGTGCTCTCTTCCATTCGCAGAGCCTCAAAAGACCAATGTAAGAGTCTTCTTCCACGGAAATCCCAAGTTCCTCCATTGACTCCAAGAGTTTCAGGGATTTTTCTAGGTTCCCATGAAGGCAAAGCTTTTGCAAATCATCGTTGGGGTTTTGGGTGTTGAGAGAGGAAGTGGCGAGGAGAGATGATGAGGTTTGTTGAGTCTTTCTGACGGAGAGATGGCCAGTTTGGAGATTGGAAGAGAAGTTGAGGGTTTTGGGGTTGTGGGTCTTGGGGAATTGAGAGTCGGGGTTGGGAAGGTCAGTGTTGGGAGAAATCTGAGAGGCTTTAGCTGAAAGTGAAACCGCCATTTTTGGAGGTACAGGGCATTGTTGCTGTTTTTCAGAGGGTTTTGGGTGAGGTTTAACCAACAACGGCTACAAGATAAAATAGTATAACATATGACACCAATCTATCTTCCGATAGGGAAGAATTATTGTCGGCTTCGTTTGGCGAAGCAACCAGATGTCGTATCCGTCTTTGTGTGGCTTCAACTGTCTTCTTTATCTTTCAAGCAGTGCCAACGACAATTTTTTTTTTTCCCACTTTATTTTACACTTTTTTGATCACTCCGTAGCATTCGTTAACATTTAAATGACTACTTAAACATAAAATGAGATAATAAAGTCTACGTATGAATAGTTAACAGAAAAAATATAAAAGAGGGTGAAGAAAAAGTGTAACTAACGCTTCTTTTATCTTTAATATTTGGATTTATCATTTTAGTAAAATACTAACATTTAAAAAATGAGCTTAGGATGTCAAAATTATACAATTAAAAAATTTCCCATGAATCATTTGTGTCCACGTGTCTCTGAACTTCAAAACGTATTTATTTTGCCACTGATCTATTGTATGTCTTTGTTGATAATTGCAAAAAATTGACTGTATTTTATATAGAATTATCCTAGAACAAATACACCACTAGGCCTAGGATCTATATCATGCCAGATTATTGAGGATTAATCAATAAATAAAATAACTGGGTCCATTGGTATTGATCAAATAGAGGAACCAGTGGTTTGTGATCTTCCTCAACCAAAACGCCTCAATTCCTGAAGGGACTATTGTTTCTTTTCCTGATGGGGAGAAAAGAGACTGAAAATTGTTTTGGTATATTGGGGACCATAACCAGAAAAAATCTTCATATAGGGTTCCCATAATCCCCTAAATGGTATCTATTCAATTTACTCCATATCAATTTCTGTAATTAATGGGTTTTTAACGTTAATTGAGATCACCAAAATTTAACCCATATTAAATAGCTTTTATAATTGATTGAGAATTATATGTTGCCCAATATAGGAAATATGATTTCCTAATAATTTGCCTAATATAGGAAATTAAATTTCCTAACAATCTCCCACTCGGGCTACATATTATTCTTGAAGCAATTATATTCTAAATTCCTTAAACGCGCATCTGTAAGCTATTTACCTTAAGCAATACTGGTCCATCTCATATGCTAGTAACGGACATATCATAGCTTTAGTCTCAGTGTAGTCAAGACTAAACCACGATCATCACAATACTATCATACTCAATGACATAGATCAAATATAAATGAGTAGCATGGAAATTACATGTAATGTGATCTCAAACATGTCTATTTTCAACTGGTCCTTCTTTAGTCTTTAGTGAGATCATTTCAAGATCCTTAGTCTGATGCAAACATTGCATATAGAAAACATAAGCAAGCTCAAAAATAGAATTATAAACTATCAATCATTATTCTATAGAAAACTGAATAATCCAGTGTTCAAAACAAAAAATCATAGAACATCAAAATTTCAAGACATCATTAGGGACAACACCCATATGAGCAGTGTGCTCGTAAAAGACCTTAGGTGTCAAGCCTTTGGTTAATGGGTCCGCTAGCATAGACTCTGTTCCTATATGTTCTATGGAAATTTGCCTATTTTGAACTTTCTCCTTAACAACCAGAAATTTAATGTCTATAAACTTCGACTTTGTTGAGCTGCTGTTATTGTTGGAATATAGTACCGTTGAGTTATTGTCACAGTAAATCTTTAAAAGTCTATCAATACTATCTACCACACGTAGCTTAGTGACAAAGTTTCGCAGCCATATCCCATGGTTGGATGCCTCATAACAAGCGATGAACTCCGCAGCCATGGTTGAAGGAGGTATTAGAGTCTGCTTAGTAGACTTCCATAAGATGGCTCCTCCAGCCGTCATATAAATGTAACCCGATATGGAGCGCCTGCTATCTTAGCATCCTGTAAAATTGGAGTCATAATACCCAATGATCTCTAAATTGTCTGATCTCCGATAGGTGAGCATGTAGTCTTTTGTTCTCCTTAGATAACGCATTACGCGTTTTGCTACCTTCCAATGTTGCATACCCGGATCACTCAAGAATATGCCTAAAACTCCCACTATAAATGCTATGTCGGGACGAGTACAAACTTGAGCATACATCAGACTCCCTACTACTGATGCATAGAGAATCTTATGCATCTCTTTTCTTTCAATGTCATTATTGGGGCACTGTTTGAGACTAAATTTGTCTCCTTTAGCTACGAGCGTGTCTCCTGGTTTATAATCTTTCATGTCAAATTTACTTAGAACCTTATCGATATAGCTCTTTTGCGACAACCCTAGGATACCTAGAGAACGATCTTTTAGTATCTGAACACCTAATACAAAAGAGGCATCACCAAGATCTTTCATCTCAAAATTACTTGTCAAAAATTTCTTGGTTTCATGCAGTAGGCCTATATCGCTGTTAGCGAGTAGAATGTCATCAACGTATAACACCAGGAAGATATATTTACTCCCACTAAACTTGTGATATACACATTCATCAACGACATTTCCCTCAAAATCGTACGAGGTGATGACTTGATGGAACTTATGATACCATTGATGGGAAGCTTGTTTAAGACCATAGATGGATTTTTTTTTAATTTACAAACAATCGGCTTTGAATCTCCCAATACAAAGTTTTCAGGCTGTACCATATAAATTGTCTCATCAATGTCTCCATTGAGAAACACAGTCTTAACATCCATCTGATGTAGCTCTAGATCAAAGTGAGCCACTAGTGCCATTATGATTCTAAAAGAGTCTTTCAAAGATACCAGAGAGAAAGTCTCTTTGTAGACTATGCCTTTCTTTTGAGTAAAGCCTTTGGCAACTAGACGTACCTTGTATCTCTCAACATTGCCCTTCGAATTCCTCTTGGTTTTAAATATCCATTTACAACCAATAGGTTTCACACCTTCAGGCAATTCGACAAGGTCCTAAACATCATTGTCTTTCATAGACTTCAACTCATCCTTCATGGCATCAATCCATTTCTGAGAGTTAGAATTGCGCATGGCTTGACAGAAGTTGATCGGATCATCTTCTGTTAAACCAACGCCGTCCTCATGTTCTTGGAGAAAGACGATATAATCATCTGGAATTACACTTCTCCTCTCCCTAGTGGATCTCCTTAATGGCACTTCTTGAGGTTGTTGAGTTTGTTCTACAGGTGGTGCTAGAGGAGGAATTTCAATGTTGTCTTGATCTGGAACAATGTCAGAAATAGGAATCCGAACATTGCTATTTAATGCTGGAGCTACATCTTGAACAATGATGGGTATAAAGACTTGATCACCGTCAATAGTAGATTCTTCTTCAAAGACAACATTTCTTATGTTTCCTTTCCCTCCAAACTCAACATCCTCAAGGAATCTTGCATTTTCGGTTTCGAAAAAGGATCTTGTTGTAGGATTGTAAAATTTATACCCTCGAGAACGTTTAGTGTAACCAACAAAATAACAGCTAATCATTCTTGAGTCTAGTTTTCTTTCATGTGGCCTATAAGGCCGTGCCTCAACTGGACAACCCCAAATATGCAAGTGCCTAATGCTAGGCTTCTTGCTTGTCCAAAGTTCATAGGGGGTTTTGGCAACTGCTTTACTTGGTACTCTATTAAGGATGTAAACTGTAGTTTTTAATGCTTCTCCCCAAAGCGACTATGGCAAAGAAGAATGACTAATCATACTTCTCACCATATCCTTAAGAGTTTAGTTTCATCGTTCCGCAACACCATTCATGCTGGGTTTGCCCGGCATAGTGTATTGTGGAACAATTCCACATTCATTGAGGAAAAGTGCAAAGGGTCTCGGACGTTGTTCTCTTGATCCATCATATCTGCCATAGTATTCTCCACCACGGTCAGATTGACAGCTTTAATTTTCTTTCCAAGTTGAAGTTCAACCTCTGCTTTGAAAAACCTGAAAACGTCTAGGGATTGAGACTTCTTATGTATCAAATATAGGTAACCATACCTAGAGTAGTCATCTATGAATGTAATAAAACACCATTGTCCATTCCAAGAAGCCGTAGGGAATGGACCACATATATCAGTATGTATAAGTTCTAAGACATCTTTAGCTCTTTCGGCACCTATTTTTCTTGTGTTTGTTTGTTTTCCCTTAATACACTCGATGCAGATTTGAAAGTCTATCGGATCTAAGGGTTCAAGAATTCCATCTGATACAAGTCTCTGAATTCTCTGTTTAGAGATATGACCGAAACGCTTATGCCATAAGATAATAGAATTCTCGTTTAATTTTTGTTTTGTACCACATGAACTTGTTTGTAGTATTTCATTATAGGAACTAACAACATCAAGCATGTATAGATTATCAATTAATGAACCAGAACCAATAAAATTTGAATTTTGGTAGAGACTAACTTTATTATTTCCAAACGAACAAGAAAATCCTGATTTGTCCAAAGAAGAAATAGAAATTAAATTCCGTCGAAAAGACGATACAATATAAGTCTTAAATAAATCCAAATAAATTTCAGTTCTTAATCGTAATCTGAAAGTACCTATAGCCTCCACCGCAACTTTATTGCCATCGCCCACAAAGATGAATCTTTCAGCATCATTTGGTGGTCGACTCTACAAACAACCCTGCATAGACATACTTATGTGAGTAGTAGCATCAGAATCCACCCACCAAGTATCTTTAGGTAAAGAAGCTAAATTAACTTTAGAAGCAACAAAAGTTAGAAGCTTACCCTTCTTTACACGCCAGGCGGCGTATTTGGGACACTACTTCTTCATGTGCCTCAGCTTCTTGCAGAAATAGTAGGTAAAATCCTCATCCTGCTTCTTTAATTTCTTTTTTTGCTGAGAAGAACCTTCCGCAGTATCCTTAGCTCTCTTCTTTTTCTTATTTTGAGAGGTTGAAGCCAAGTGAGCACTCTCAGTCTTATCCCACTACTGCCTCTCTTCTTCTTGCACACAGTAAGATATAAGCTCATTTAAGGACCATTTGTCCCTTTGAGTGTTATAACTCACTTTGAATTGCCCAAAGGGTGTAGAAAGAGAGATCAAAACCAAGTGCACGAGCAAGTCTTCAGAGAGCTCTAACTTTAGTGACTTGAGTGTCGATGCGAGATGAAACATCTCCATGATGTACTCCCTTATGTTCCCTTTGCCCTTATATTTCGTTGAGACGAGTTTAGCCAAAAGGCTACTTGCCTTTGACTTTTCATTTTTGGCAAAATATTGCTCAATTTCCTCAATGAACTTCTTGGCATTCTCGCTCTCAGTAATAGAGCCCCGAAACGCTTCAGGAATGGTGCATTTCATGATCATCAAGCACATTCGGTTAGAGCAATCCCATTTTTCAATTTTAACCTCATTAGGGTTTTCTACTGTAGGAATGGGTCGCTCTGACCTAAGTGTAACACCCGCCGATTTTCATATAATAATTTATGTCAAATGTGTAACGACGTTAAGTGTTATATTTATGATATGTTTATGATATATGATATAATGGTGCTAACCATTTTATTTTAAGTGTTATGGCAGGTGACGCTCACATGGAATTGATGTGCTCAAGTGTTCATGTTATTAATGTTATATGTTTAATCATATTTTTATGATAATTTAATGTTTTGGATGATTTTTGTATGTTAGGGCAGATCGGCAGGTTGGACCATTTAGTTCGGCGGGCCGAAATGACCCCCACTCGAAACGACAGGCCGATGATATATCGTCGACAGGCCGGGCTTCAGGAATCGGCAGGCTAAAGTGGGACATCAGTAGGCCGATGACAGCTAAAGAGCAGTCAGCAGAAATTTCACAAAATTTGTGATAAGGTTGATTATGTGATTGGATGATTTATTTGAATAATTGACATATTTTTTTGGAATGATTTCTTAATTTTAGTAAAGAAGTAGTTGACTTTTGATTTATTTGAATTAATTGATAAGTTTTCTCATTTTTAAAAGAGGCAAAATATGGTAATTGTTACAAAATTGATGACCTTCCTTTATTGCTTCCCATTCTCCACGCAAATTAGCCCAATAATAGTCAAAAAATTTCTGAAATATCTCTCATTTCTTTTTACGCCATTTTCATTTTCACATAAACGCTCTCGCTGTCTTTCTCTCTTTCTCTCTCTCTCTCTCGTTTTCTCTCTCTCATTCTCTCTCTTCTTATCACGTTTCTCTCCTTCTTCTTCCTCTCAAATTTCCCCTACTATTATTTGTTAAAAATATCATAATTTCTTTGGCGTTAATTGAAGGAATTTTGAGAAGAAATCGTTCTAAGGTAAGGGCTCATTCTTTTCGATAATTCTTCTCTTTAATCCGGATGCTATATCTCCATCTAGGAATGTCGTTTTGCTCTGAATTTTTAATATGTTATTTATGCATGTGTTATGTGATATTTCTCTAAGTTTCACATTATTTCAATTTTTCTATAAAAAGTTATGAATTTTCTTCTCTCTGTCACTCACTGCTGATTGTTTATGTTGCATAAAATGTAGTTTTTGTTTACAGAGTAAATGATTGATATTTCCCACGAAATTTTTATAAATGTTCATAAATATGTTAAGTAAAGGACTAGAAAGTTTGGTGATGATTTGATTAATATTTTATGTGTTATGGAGTTTTTATGGATGCTAGGTATTTAGACTGTCTAAACAGTAAATTTGTTGAACTTTTATTACGTAATATTTTTGTATGATTATATGATTTTATATGGTGATGAGAACTTATAGAGGCACTGTAATATATGTTAATATGATATCATATGAATTTTGAGGTCTAAATAAATTTATTTTAATTGTTTGGAAATAATTGTTGCATGTAATTCACTGTCTAAATTGTTTATGGCTATTTTTGTCTCTGCCAACTAATGCACGATTTGAGCTGTATAAAATTTATTTAAAGGTGATTTTTGGATATGTTATAGTTCTATGTGTCTATTATATCTCTTAATTTTTTTTTAGATTTTTCTATGGTATGAAAATGTGATAAATTAACCTGAGATAAGGATTGCTCGTTGAATTATTTTACTGGCAGATTCTGTATTGTATGTTATGTGATTTATTTAAATTACTAAATGAAATTTTTATGACTAAAGAAAAATCATGGTAATAGATTTATGTATTATCTTTATTCCTGCCAAATTTGGTACTCAAATTATGTATGTATGTTAAGTCATTAAATTTTAAATTCATGGAGGTCAGAAATATAAGTGTGTTGTAAGTGTTGTTTTAATGTTTTAAAGTTAATGAAAAATGTAGTATGAATTGTCATGTTTCAAGAGATGAATATATGTATGATTCTATATGAAATGGATGTTATGTTGTGGTAATTAATTCATTAAAATAAATGTTAATTGTCATTTTATGAATGTATGACATGAACACAATTTGAAGTGAGCATATCGAGACCACGATGTTGTCACCTACAAGATAGGGTTAAGTAAGTTTTAAGAGGTAAGTACATTCTCACCTGCAACATGATATGTTTTATAAAGGTTTGAAATTATGTTCATGATGAAATCTATGATGGTTTTATGATGATTTTTCATGAAGTATTATTATGGAAGTTTTAAAGTTTGAAAGTTTATGCATGTTTTGATGATAACGTTTTTCAAAGCATGAAAATATAAGTGTGTATATATGTATCACCTAAATAAGTGTTGCACACCCAATGATATGTTATGTTATGATATGATAAGTTATGATGTCATGTTTGGTTTGGGATTAGCTACCCCTTTCCTCTCATGGCAGCGTGCCTATAATGATATTATGGTGCAACACTTGAGCCCTTAAGATAAAATGAATAAAGTTTTAATATAGACAATGTAATGAAAGATATGTTCCTATGAAAATGTGCCTAGTGCACTATTATTATGATGATGATGATGATGTTCATATAATGTTTTAAGTTGTGAGATTTACAAATGTACTTACTAAGCATTAGCTTATTCAAGTTTATATCATGTTGCAGATAAAGGTAAAAGAATAATGGAATAGGTGGAGGACCAAGATGGGCATGTGAGTTAAGCAAGATGAATTGCAAATGGAAAAACGTCAAAGAAAGAGATTTTAATGAAATAAACCATGATTTACGATTCTGAGTATGTTTATTATTTTTGAATTTTAAGGATTTGAATTATGCTTTATAATTTTGAGTATATTTATTTGATGGACTTTGAGATTTGAAACATAACACTTTAACTTTTATTATTTTATAAATTTTCTTTTGCATTTGAAGCTTTAAAATTTGTTTTAAAACAAATTATTTTTTTTAACAGTTCGGCCTACCGACCATTACTGGTCGGACTACCGAAGAGTTTAATCGGCCTGCTAGTTGCCATGTATCGGCCTGCCGAACTTATCGAATTTAAAACCTCATTTTTGCAAAGCCTCGGGCGGCCTGCCGACGGATGACCTTCGGCTTGCTGGTCGAGTTCGGCGTGCCGAATTGTGTTTGAAGAATTTTATTAATGCCTTCAAAAGTTAATTTAATTTTCAATGATATTAGCAACTATTTATAGGATGTTTATGGAAAAGCAAATTGTTATAATTAAGTAATTTATAATTTTTCATGAATTAAAAAAAATGTATGTACGGATCCTAGGTATACTTTTCCAAATTATGATTTCAAATACATGTTATAATTTATATTAGTTTTACTTCAATTAATGGTTATATGAATGAATGTAACGGCATCTGTGACATCCATAAAAGGGGGCGTTACATTAAGTGCAAGATCCAAATCCATACAACCGAGGACTATTTCCACTGTTTCCTTCCAAATTTTGAAGTTCGTCCCATTCAGCATTGGGATGTTATTAACTTGAGTAGAAACATTCGTAGCTGTAGCAATTGAGACTGAATAGAGAACAAAATGAATAAAATTAAAACAATATATATATGGGCCTTTAATTAAGATACCTACCACAACATTAATATCTAGTCTTTGGACAGAGAAATCAACTTGTAAGTGGTATTCTTGGCATAGTAATCAAATATTGATAATAATTCCTGTCAAAAAATTGTCTTTCTTTGGACCGACTATTATTTACATGGAAAACTTAACAATTATCACATATTATTACTACATATAAATATGTATTCTGGCCAAACATTAACCTTCCTTTGGGCCGATTAATATTCGCATGAATCTCATATACACAAATATCTTGATATTCTAAAATAAATTAATATACACAAAAGAGGCTATTTTGATAGCATATTTTTTCAATTAATTTGTTTTAGAATATTAAACTTTTATATGAAAATGGGTGCCAATTTTTTTTTTTTGAATTTTAAGTTTTTTTTTTGTTTTTTGTTTTTTTTTAATAAACAACTTGTTGTTTGAAGAACAAAGAATTTATGCAGCCATGCTTGAGAAAACGACATGTCATTTTAATGCAACAAAAATGACGCGTCGTTTTGAGCTAAATGTGTTTAAAAGCCAACCTTAATAAAACAACATGTCGTTTAGTTTACTCAAAAACGACGTGTCATTTTAAACATGCCACTCGCAGCCAACCTTAAGAAAAACAACATGTTGTTTTTATTCAACAAAAACGACATGTCGTTTTAAACCAAACGACTGCTGCATGCTTAGTTAAAACGACTCGTCATTTTTGGCTGTCTTTTTCAGCCAGCCGGGTTCTGCACGACTTGAAACGGATCCAAATGGATCCTAATTGTAGACCTGCTTTTTTCTTTACCTTCTAGACACCAAAAACGACATTTTAAATCACAGAGACCTTAGAAAATCATTTACTTAATGATTTATAACCTTAGTTTTCATAAAAAATTCTTGAAGGCAATCATCCATATATGCACATATATACGCACACACATTTATATATATCCAGCAACTAAAGTACGTGTGTGTGTGTGCATATATATATATATATATATATATATATACACACTGGAATTTCAAACACCAAAAAAAAAAGAAAAAAAAATTCAAAAAATGAAATTGAATTTTTTTTTTTGTTATAAACTTGAAAAAGGTGTTCATAAAACTGATAAAACAACCGGATGTATACAACCAAAATGCATATACAATTATGCCAAAAAATCCCAATAATCTAACGATGATAACCTGCTACTGATACCACTTGTTGATAATTACAAAAAATTGACTGTATTTTTTATAGAATCATCCTAGAACAAATACACCACTAGGCCTAGGATCTATATCATGCTAGATTATTGAGGATTAATCAATAAATAAAATACCTAGGTCCATTGGTATTGATCAAATAGAGGAACTGGTGGTTTGTGATCTTCCTCAACCAAAACGCCTCAATTCCTAAAGGGACTATTGTTTCTTTTCCTGATGGGGAGAAAAGAGACTGAAAACTGTTTTGGTATATTGGGGACCATAACCAGAAAAAATTTTCATATAGGGTTCCCATAATCCCCTAAATGGTATCTATTCAATTTACTCCATATCAATTTCCGTAATTAATAGGTTTTTAACGTTAATTGAGATCACCACAATTTAACCCATATTAAATAGCTTTTATAATTGATTGAGAATTATATGTTGCCCAATATAGGAAATATGATTTCCTAATAATTTGCCTAATATAGGAAATTAAATTTCCTAATAGTCTCCAATTTCCCCCTTCGTCAAAATCTAGTTTTTTTACTGGAAAAAGCTAATTGATCAAATTTTTTTGCACGTTAAGATTTTTGTTTTATTAAATGTACTTCCCTTCAAAAATATTAGTTAGGTGCTAAAACTAATCTATTTTAGTTTCTTAAAGCTGATAAAAAACAAGAAAGTGGAAAAAAAAAGAAGAAAAAAATCATTGAGAAAATCATTAACAAGCTCATTAAGAATCCACACTTAAGTCCAATTTTACTTTGAAATAAGAAACTCATTAACAAACAAACCCAAAAAATTGTTTCACAAAAAAAAATTCAAAATACAAAATTTAAGCATGAATCTATTTTGCTTTAATAAGCTCACTAATTTGCACACAAAAAAAAGTCTTCCAACGCAAACAATAAAAAAAAGCATAATATTTATACTTCACAGTACAAAAGCAAGAATTTTTGTTGAGGGTTTTGGTTCTTCGACTAAAGCCTAACAGGTCCCTCGAACATATTGTCAGAGAGGCATGGGTGCCCTTGCTCGGATATACCTCCCGCGGGGGGAGCGCGTCCCTTAAGATTTGAACCTTTGACTCACTCATATAAGAGGGCCTTAAGTGTATACCAGGTATAGACTTAAGGCCCTTTTATACGAGTGAGTCAAAGGTTTGAATCCCAGGGGACGCGCTCCCCCTACGGGAGGCAAATTCGAGCAGAGGCACCCATGCCTCTTCAGTAATAAGTTCGAGGGACTCGCTAGGCTCCGGTTAGGGAACCAAAACCCTCAACAATTTTAGTTAGTTTTTTTTTTTGGGAAGAATTTTTTTTGGTTTGTTAAGTTAATTTTTTTTTATTTTTTGATGAACACTTTTTTTTGTTAATGAGTTTCTTCGTGCGGATTTAATGTAAACTTGGTGCGGATTCTTAATGAGTTTCTCAATATTTTTTTTTACAACTTTTTCCCTATTTCTTGATTGTTTCGTAAGAAACTAAAATAAATGAGTTTTAACACTTAATCAATGTTTTCTGGAGGAAAGGTATAACACCTGTTATTTTTAATAGATATAATTGTATTAAATTTAGTTATTAATTTGACAATTTAAATTATGTTAAAAGTTTGTTGCATCAAAAATTTATCCCATATTAATTATTCTACTTATTGTTATTTTTTAAATTTTTCTATACCTAGTTAACAAAATTTTAAAGATGCCCTGAACTTCTATTTATTTACAAAAATATCATTTGGCATTTTTTGCTCAAAGTCTTCAATGGAGAGTTTTTCTCCACCCTCCCCCTCACAGTTAGACTACCTGCTCAAGGGAAGCATCCTATGATTCCTCATTTTCTTTAAATTTTCTCTTCCTCTCAATTTTCTTCACTCCTCCCACATCTCCCTCTTTCTTCTGTTTCATTCTTCTTTTTTCCTTCTTCATTTCTTTTTCTTTTGTTTCTCCTCACCCATAGCTACCTACAAGCAAGAATACTAAATAGACCAAACCACCAAAACTTTAACCATTTTGACCAAAAATCACAAAAATAACCTCACAAAAACTTATAGATCAAGGAAGCTTGGAGATTTTTAAGATCAAAAAATATTTTTGAAGTAAGTTTTGAGGTTAGATTTTTAAAACCTAAACTTTGATTTAAATTATGATTTAAGGATGAAAAAATGTTTGAAAATAGTTTATGATGATTGTAGACTATTCATGCATCATTTTTATGCTTAGAAGGACGTTAAAAAACTAAAATTTGGAGAAAAAAGATGAGAAACTATGAACTGGAGTTCTCAAAAAATTTCCAACACAAAAATGACAATGATACTCTAAAAGCAATGTTACTATAGTTACGTCATACTATAGGTGAATAGTGCTAACGATACAACATCGTTTCACTGTAGATTGCACTGTTTTATTGTATCAAACATCGATTATTGTATCAGACGTCATTTTACTATGGTAGTCCCAATTTTCATGCGTACTTATGTTAGACATGTATGCCCTAAAGAGTAAAAATATAATATGTTTTTGGAGACTTTTTATCAATAAAGAATTTATTTATTATTTATATACCAAATCTTGTCCTCTTTACATTCATATTTGTTGAATGTATGTTAAGCAAACAAAAGTCTGAGACTGTCAGTCTAAACATTTAAGAATTGGGCATATGATGGACAGATTATGCAGAAAACACGATTCTTAAGGTGACGGTCTAAATCATAAGATTCACAATCGAGGAAATAAAGTTGGGCGCTTTATTCATGTAAAAATTGTTGTGTTGTCTATATCTTTATTGGAAGATGGTTTGTCTTGACCATCGAAGGTGGACTCCGTGAATAGAAACATTGACACATTGTCATAACTGACGATGTGTTGGATCGAGACATAAAGTGAATTGATTTCGATTAATAATTTTGTCTTGGCAAATCGATTCACTTTAGATAATCATTTGTATTGTATCTTAATCTTGAGATGAATAATGAGTCTGTTGTCTTGACTTGTGTCTTTTGATGTACCAAAGGGTGCCACCTATATTTTAATAGTGGTATGCATGCCGGTACGTTAGAGGCATGACTCTTGATAGTGTAGACCTGTTATTCATAGATATGGACTCCATAGCTCCTCTTTATGAGTAGTGATATCCTCTTATATGCGTTATCCTGTAATTGAAAAACTAGAGCGCTCAACCATTTGGATACATAGGTGTAACTAAATGGTATCCTATCTTTGGATAGTAAGTTTTTCTGATGGTGAGATAATGAAACATAAGCTAAAAATAATCGGGAAGGTAAGACAGAACTTGTTCTTAAGCTGATTATGGATAATCCTATGGAGATACGATACACTATGATATGTCATGGAGACTTAGCTACATGGGCTTCGTAATTTTATATAGTTCGAGAGTGCAGCTTCAAGCTTTTAATGGAGTAGCATTGGAGTTGATAATTATGAAATGTATATCTGCGATATTGGGTTTCATAATTATTGGGAGCTTGAAATATATAGGTCTATTTGGTCCCCTTTGCTAGCCCACATAATCCTATAACGATACGGCGTGTTTTCCAATAATTGGTGACTTATGTCAGATTTATTAGATTGGTTGGAATTCAAAAGAATTAAATAATTCATATCTGTTTATCGATTGAATTAATTTTATTCAAGATAAACTTGTTGAATTTTTGGGATCGGATAATTCTTGTCTAGTTATCAGTTGATTTAATTTTGAATAAATTAAATCAAGATAAACTTGTAGAATTATACGAAATTCATTTATTTTCCTAGAGATTATCTAGATAAAGTTGTTTTAATTAGATAACTTTTCTATTGGGTTATTTGAATTAAAACTGAGATTTTATCCTATAGAATCTCAGGTGGAAAATAAAAGATTCGCTGAGATTTTTTATCGACAGTTCAGCCTGCTGGTTAGGCAGAACGGCATGCCTATGCGCGATAAAAAGATCACGCATTTTCATGCAGATTTCATCAGATATTAATCCGAATTTGATTCTGATTTGAATTTTGAGGCATTATCTGATAAGGACTTGTTGGGTTTTGTTGGATTTTATGATTTAAATATGCAGCGAAAAATTAAAAATTAATTCCCACAAAACCCTCGCAGGATCTATGTAATTTGATTAGATTGATAAGAAAGTCATAGAATCTTACCAGGATGACAAAAATGACAAGATTCTCGAAGAGAGAGAGCGGGTTCACTCCGGTGACACCCTAACTCGAGCTTTTAGTATTTGGGATCGGATTCAGACGTTGTTACTTAGAGCAACGCCCTCTGCAGGTATCCACACGAATAGACTCTCTCAAAAACGAATTGGTGTGCTAGCACCCTTTTTTTTTTGCGTAAAATGACTTTCTCTAATTTTTAGGGTTTTAATGTCTTTGCCCTTTTTTGAATGAGAGAATGCCTTTTCTCTTCTTAATTCGGCTAAAAACCCTAAAGCAGATATATATATATATCTGTTGACTTCGAGATAGAGTCAGATTGTAAATAGGATAAACTATAATTCGAATATGACTCAGATAATCTAGATAATGTCAGATTCAATGAACATAGACATATCTAGTCCATCGAATCTGGACATTATCAGGTTCATTGAACCTAGACACAGTTAACCAAAAATTCATTTTTGATCTGTTCTAAGTGTGCGACCCTGTAGGTTCACATAACGTTGGTAGTCGGCTTGAAATTCTGTTTCTGGCCTGCAAATCATAAGTGGCCTCTAGCAAGACATTATGATTACCTAAGTTATGCGAATGTCAATAATCCGACATAACCTAATCCACAATAAGTATTAAAGTCCTTTTGTCTTTAGATAATTTGATTGAACATAAGGCATGGTTTTTGTCATCCTTATACTATTCAATCATATTATTTCTCGATCTTAAGTAGACTGATATTGATAACCCTTATCAATTCATTTTAGTATGACCATATATTTTTCTTCAGTCTAACTTATCGAGGGGCCCACAGATAACTTTCTCATAATAAATGAGGGATAAATTCCTTCTTAATCACTTATATTCCTCACATGATTCACTCTATATCCAACAACAATCTATTCCATCATCCTGTTAAAGATAATATTAGATTGTGTCAAAATATAGAACTTGTCATGTAGGAAACCATGGTAATTTCAGGTCAGAGGACTAGGATAATACTATTGTGATAAGAGTCACTTATGACAATTATCCATGCAGTATTCTCATAGCGGGTCAATCCAATACATCATTTCTCAAATATGTATCTATGAGTTGACTTAGTATCTCATACACATGGTTAGTAAAACATAATCATCAGTCAAACTTCATACTAGTCTTCATTCATTATTATCCCAATAATAATGACCGACTATGGATAATTTAGAATATAATTCAATTTTCACCTAAGAGTTTTACTATCAAGTCACATACTTGACGACCTTAGGTAGAATTAACTATTCATAGAATTAGAAAAAAATAATAATGAAAATGCCTCTTTATTAATAAAATGCAAAAGTAAGAAAGTCAATATGTAGTCATTACATAATTGGCCTAGGGCACATCACTAATAGGACTAACTCCTGGACCCAACTTCTATAAGAAGGGAGTAAGTCTCACTATTATTTAGATCAATTGAGAGATTAAGAGTGAAACTATGCTTGTGAGATTCTGAAACCCCCTGAGAGCTTTTGTTTATAAATCACGAACACTAGCTTTGGGTTCTCTTAATTAATTGGAAGAAGAGTCACCTGGTGGAAGAGCTATACGTGTGAGCCCACACTCACTCTGATCGTTGATAGAGAATAGCAAAGAAGACCAGTTTATTGAGGCTCTTCTAGAACGTTACTTCTTTTCACGGATTACGGGAGTTCTTTGGCATCAAAGGCTAGTAAGATTAAGTTAATTTATGTATATAGTATGTCAAACTTATGTTTTAGAAAATACTCTGATATAAAAAAAATTTTAAAATTCTGCTGCATACTATTTTCTAACAATTTATGGTCAAATTGTTTATAAGGTACACTAATAAATAATTGATATAATGATAATTTGAAGGGCGATATTGTTATTTTACTCCGTAGTTTAGTTGCCAAAGAGGTAGGATTTTTTTGTACTTAACTCTTGTGAGGATTTTTTTAATTAAAATTGATTATTTGGTTTGCAAGATAACTTATATCTTATTTTGTAAATATTATTATATGTACATCACTTGGAAACACAACACTCTAGAGCCGTCCTGTAACGTACAGTGAGGATAAGTTAATTTGACATGTTTTGATACAATTTAAGAAGCATGGTTAAATAATACAAACTCTATGTATATCAGTAAGGATGTGAGAGGATGGCGAGGCGTGAAGAACGCAGCGATTAGGTCCTTAGGCATGTGTACCCTAAAAGGTAAATAGGGGAGGCACCATCACTTCCTTGGGTCAAAAAGTCCCAAAGCGCACTGTACAAGAAAAATGTTGGTGAGGATCCGAGATTCGATGTCCCCTTGCCCGACAACTCTCAGATTGTTAGCATTGAGTTTTCAAGCGCACCCTTTGGGGTTGCTTTGAGTAGAGAGACATGATTTTTAATTTCGTTGCAGTTACCAAAAACATTCTTTAATTATGAATTATATTATATGTTATTAAAATGTAGTAAGGTTCATATATAGTTGTTATAAAATAAATAATATTGTTGGATAATAAACTAACCATATAAGTGTTAATACGGTAAATAATAAAACATAAAGGTGAGTAATAGTTTTCCTATTAGGCATGTCGATGCTCATTCTCAATCATTTTTACCCTCAGGTAGAGTTTAGTGTAAGCTATCCGACAAGGAGTAGACAACAACGCTGCCTATGACATATCAGAGTTTTTTTTTAGCTTTAATTTACATATATGTCGCTTGCTTATGTAAGACTCTTAAATTATAGTATTGGCTGTGTTTAATTATCTATTGGCTAGAAACTGTATAATAATGCTGATGGTTATATTTTAATAATTGATGCTACATTAAAATTGTGGATTGGTATTTTAATATCTTCCATTTTTGTTTTATTCTAAAGACCCATGAACACTATTTTCAAATAATTTTGAAACGATATTGTAAAATTTGTTATATTTATTAAAAACTACTAACTCCTACTTAAGAGCATTATAGAATGACATTTAATAAAACTAAAATATTATATGCCTAACTTGTAAAAAGTTGGCAAACCAGCTTTTTTCGTTAAAAACTAATGGTATTTGACGAAAGAGAGAAAGTTGAAGACGGATAACAGATCGGAGGTTTAATGGTGTTTAGCTAAGGGTGATGTGAACCACAAACTTAGTTATAAACAGCGTAAAGTTCTTATATGCTACAATAAAAAGAAAAAAGTTGTTACAGTGTAAAGCTCTCACGCTATAGTAAAAACAATTCCCATTAATGATTTTCACCACTAGCTAAACATTCTAATAGTTCAAAGGAAATATTTGAAATTCATCCATTCAAAATTAATATATTTTTATTATACATTTCTCACGCAACAACGCACCAATTTAATGTCACGTATAGAATACCAAAAAGTTAATAACACATAGATCTGATCCAAATTAACTTTTTCTCATTAATTCACCTGTCCCTACCGCTAGGCCGCCACCACTACCCTTGCTTCTCTTTCGTTGGTGCTGCAAAAGAAAGCTTCCAACAAAACAATTCCATTTTTAATTACTGATTATTTTATTGAAACTTAAAAGATTTTTTTTTTTTTCTGGTGGGATAGGCTATGTTGTAAACCTAATCAATGAGACGTCATCATTTTACTATAATTAGGGACAAATTCAGAAGCATGGGTCAGAAGAATAGGGTATAATGAACGGTAAGGTGAAATAAATTGTTTTTAAAATTAAGCGTATTGAATCAGAATACATAGTTTAAAAGACATTTATAAATTCAATCCTTTTTGATTTGATGCTTTATTTATGTGTTGGTGTTGTTGGGGACTTTTGTTTTGCTTGGATCTTTGACTTTTTACGTTTTATATTTTTCTTTTATTATTAAAGATAATTATGTGTGCATCATATGATAACTTGAAATTTTACACGAATAGTTACATAAGTTCTCTTTATAGTAACTATTTATATAAAATAGTTAAAGAGCATTTAAGTTGCAATATGTTGCACTTAATATAACTATTTGTGTAAAATTTCTATTATTATATGAGAAGGATATAATTATCTATATTAAATTTCATTAATTCTTTACCAACTTAGCGTAAGGGACCAAAACTATCAACAAAAAACAAAAACAAAAACAAAAACAAAAATTTATGAAGTAATTTATCAAAATTAAAAGTTCATATGCTCAAAGTGAGTTAGAAACTAATAAGCCATTTGAAAAATTAGTTGAAATTGAGAGTTGAAACTTAAAACACTTGGAACAAAAAAACACTATTGAAATAGTAGTTGCGGCTCCAATAGAAGCTATCACATAGCCTGTAAGGATTGATGTGTTTGGTTGGAATGAAGAGTTTTAAAAGTTCAGGAGAGTAAAGTGATAACTTTTAAAGTTCACAAGCAATGTGAAAGCAACCTTAAAGTTTACATGGCACTAGTGTTAATAACCCTATATTTTAAAAGCATTATTATTACTATTATTTTGCAAAAAGGTAATTGAGTCATTATAAGTCATAACCTAGTTACTTTCTATAATATTTTATTGTTTTGGTCTATTTTTTTTTAACATAGGATGAGAGATTTGAACTTTCTATCTTGTAGTAGAGTTGAATGTGGTATTATCACTAGGCTATGTCTGCAACTTTTTATTTTTTCTATTTTGTTGTGTTTCAATATTAACAAATACCATTATGCTAATGACTAATGCTCTTATTTATATATATATATATATATATATATAATCTATTAAAACACATTCAACTAAATTAATAAGAGCATCTCTAAATGCAATGTTCAAGTGATGTATTAATGGCAAATTTAGCTTTTGAGCGAAAAAAATAACTCTTTAATACAATATCATTTTTAATGCTAAATTGTTATATGTTAACTTGGTGGCAAATTTGACTCATATTGGTTGATAGACTGACTTTTTTGCTTTAATAATAACAACAGTATTGCTTTTTATTATTTTAATATTAAGAGTTAACTTTTACAAGCTTCAAGCTTTAAGAATTATGATAAAAAGACAAATATGACATTTAAAATAGCATTATGTATTGATGCATAGCATAAATAATACATCTATACATCTTCAATGCAATGCAAAATTAATGAGCTAATGGTAAATTTAACATTTGAATGTAAAAAATACCCAGCAATAGAACATCATTTGTAATGTTAAATTTGCTATATGTTAAAGTTTATAGCAAAGTTGCAAGTTTCAATGCTGAATACCTATTATAACAAACAAATATGACATTTCAAATAGTATTATGTATTAGAGTACAAAATAAAATAACATATTAAATATATCATTTTCATATATTTTGGTAGCAAATATAACATTAGCATTGGCTTTTGCATTATAGATGGTCTCAAATATACTATTTTTATATTTTAAAGTGATAAATATAATATTAACATTAACATTTAGTTAAAGATAGTCTAAGGGTGGAGAGAGTTAAGCAGAGATCCCATGCTTAAATCTTGATAGAAGCTATGATTGAAAAAAAAAAAAAACATACTGGTTTTGTTTGATAAGTTTGATAGTAGCTATTATTGAAAAAAACAATACTTCGTAGTTTCGTTTGATAAGTAGGTGCAGTGGTGACATGAACTGAAAAGGTGAATCTATTATGAGTGTGTTTAGAAATCAAGTTGAAACTTGAAGTTAAAATTTAAATATTGCAGCATATGAGATTTTTATACTATAGTAAACTTTTGTTTTTTATTGTAGCCTAGTAGAACTTTATATTGTAGTAGTTAAAACTTATTATTTTGAACGTGGTTGCCCAACAAAGCCTATACTTCTCAAAAAGACAAAAAAAAAAAAAAGATGAAAAGGAGGAAAAGTTGAGTGGATAATAATTGAGAAAATTTTGCCATCTAAAGTTCCTCTTGATCTGCTGCTGAAAAAAATCTGTAGTACTTCTATATTGTAACAGTAATCACTACCAAGTGTTCACTAAAAGACATTATTTTTTTTGTGGTTAACCCAAAATGACATTAGTTGCAGGACCATACACACACTTATTCAGTTTTAACATATTGCTAATTTGGACTAGAAACCTAGCTACTTTCTTGAAGAGAAATACTTTTTTGTCTCTGTTCTTCAACAAAAAGAAAGAATGCAAAAGACCCATGTCAAACTACTCCAAAACCACATTAATATTATTACATGTCACACATATTGCATGTAATTATCAACTTCCTAACATATCAAATCCTACCCAAAAACGAATAACTTGTTCCCACCATTAACACCTCAAAATGACATACATACACCTTTTGTGATTTGTTATTAGTCTTCACCACAACACTTACTCCACCATTTGCCACTTTCTTTTTTTTTTTTTTTTCCCTCTCCAAGCACCCTCTAATGGAGAAGAAAATCCCATTCAAAGATGAGGCCTTTTTACAGCATCCAATTATCTTTGTTCTAGTTCTGGTTTTGGGGTTCGTTATAATGGATCCTTTAAAGATGGGTCCTCTAGGAGGGCGCGAGTATAGGCCCGTGAAGCATAGCATTGCACCATACAAGCAAGTCATGGAGAATTGGCCAAGAGACAACCAAAGCAGGCTAGGAGTACTAGGGAAGTTGGAGTTTGAAGGAGAAGTCTTTGGCCCTGAGTCTTTGGAGTTTGACAATCTGGGGCGCGGACCGTACACCGGGTTGGCGGACGGGCGGATTGTCCGGTGGATGGGGAAAGATGTGGGATGGGAGACATTTGCACTTGTAACAAAAAATTGGTGCGTAGTTTCACTTTTCATTACTTTCTTTATCTCTCTCTCTCTCTCTCTCTCTCTCACTTCTCTCACTTTTTTCTGCTTTTTTTTTTTCTTTCAATTTGGGTATGCTTACAGCAATGCCTTAAGTTAAAATTTGGTGGGAAAGAAAGAAAATAAGTTGAAAAAAAAAGGTATGTAATCTAAATGTGAAAAATAGAGAGAAAAGGGAGGAATTTTCCACCTCTCATAGTTTCATATTGAGTGAGACTAAAATTGGGGGATATTTTCCCAAAAAAAAAAAAAGGGTGGAGTATTTTGGACAGGTCAATCCATTCCCTCGTCCTTTTCTCTTCTATCAAACAATCAGGGGACTTAAATCTTTCTGTTAAGCCCCCATGCTTCTCCTTCCTTCCACTTTTTTCTTGTACTAAACAAGCTCTAAGAGTTATTTGATGGGTTCATGTTAGAGAGACAACAGCTCAAGTAATTCAAAATATATGCAAGAAAAAGAAAATTATCATGACTTTGTACCTAGATTTACTATTTCAGGAACAACATGCCCACCTGTGTTGGAAAGAGTTTAGTCCTTTTCCCAGTATATTTCCTCATGTGTGTGACGTGTGGTTTTCAAATTCTCAAAATTATCTTTAAAGGCTTAATAATTTTTTAGAGTTTCTTTGACATAATGATGAATTTATAAGATATCTCGACTTAAAGATTCTGACTAAGTTGATTCATAATGAACTGAAGGAAAGAAAATGATGACCCTACTCTTAGTTTTTATCTTTACAATAATAAATGAGAAACTTGGTGGGAGAAAGTTAAGGAGAGTTACAGTTGGAGAATGAAAAAGACCAATTAGTTCATAATTAAGTAAATTTAAAAGAAATATATATATACAAGGGTGGAGTTAGAAAAATTAATTAGGAGGAGCGAATATGGGGCAAATAAAGAGATCGAGAAATTTAGAAATTTAGAGAAGAAGGAATAAAATTTTAAGGGTTATATATAATTTTAAAAGAACTGAAATATTAGTTTTATTAAATTTAGGGGAGCAGCCACGTATGTTGGTTCATGAGTGGCTCTGTCGTACGTGTGTGTGTATATATGAAGATCAAATAATGAGAGGTTAATAGACAATTGAAGGTATACTTTATCAAAAATAAAATAAACCTAGTTCATTTTGTAAAGGTGAGTGCTGAAATATCCTCAATTTACGCTAATTATACTGAATGTGGTACTGAAAAGGTCAGAGAAGCTGTGTGCTAAAGGCGCTGGGTCAACTACAACCAAGCAATGGAAAGTTGAGAAGATATGCGGTCGTCCTCTTGGCCTAAGGTTTGATAAAGAGAGTGGAGATTTATACATTGCTGACGCATATCATGGGCTCCTCGTTGTTGGGCCTGAAGGAGGACTTGCCACTTCCTTGGCAACCCATGCTGAAGGGAAGCCCATACTCTTTGCAAATGACCTCGACGTTCACAGAAATGGGTCCATTTTCTTCACAGACAGTAGCAAGAGACACAACAGAGTGTGAGTATACGTAATTTTTTTTTCTTTTATATGTTTTAAGGGGACTTCACCGGTGGGACCAGAACTACATTTTTTGAAATCGTTAGTTTTTGGTTAAAATCATTTTTTTTACAGGTTTAACGACTGAAAGACAAATATCTACTGTAGGTATCTTTTTCGGTTTTTCTACCAGAGAAATTGTCATGTTTTAAGGATGGAACTTGAAAGTTGGAAGTACTTATTTGCTTATAACTGAAACTTAATTTGCAGGGACCATTTTTTTATACTATTAGAAGGAGAAGCCACTGGTAGGCTTCTTAGATATGATCCTCCAACTAAGACAACTCAGATTGTACTTGATGGTTTGGCTTTTCCAAATGGGGTACAGATATCTAGAGACCAGAGCTTCCTCCTCTTTACTGAGACTACCAACTGCAGGTGATTATCATTCTCTCACACATTTTTGTCATAGGAACATAAAGATATATCATTTTGTTAGAGCCCATTGACCAGAATCAACCTGACATTTGTCCACACGCTATTTTATTGTAGGGAAACTGAGTTAGACTCAAATTCATATGCTAATGCCAAAATATAGCACTTGTAATAAAAAAATTAATTATCCAATGCAATACTATATTTAAAGTTAAATTTCGCTTGCGTTACACTTAATGTTTTTAACTAAATATAGCATGTGTCAAATTTTGATTGTTTGATATGTTGACTTTCATTTAATAATGACAACATTGTCATTCTTAAATTATTAAAAGTTTAGAGGAAAATATCCAAAATATTAGGCCTAAATACTACTTTTGTCCCTCTTACTATAAGAATACCCAAAACATTCTTTGTGTTTATAAAATCAGACTCAAAATATCCTCGAAGCAATAAATTTTTAAAAACTTTTAGGATTATCCTTTCCAATCAATATTAAATGTTATTATAAATATGACTCAACTAACAAAATAAATAAAAAGGTAATTTAAAATGTTTAAAAAAATATTTCAACTAAGCAAACAATTCAATTATTTTGAGAGTTTTTAACTTTTTAAGATTGATTTTATTTGGTATTTTAGTTTAATAATGTTTTAAATTGTATTTAGTAAAAGTTAGGAAGGATAATTTTTGTTTTCAAAAAGCTTAATTGCTTCAAAAGGTATTTTAAATATGATTTTAAAAATATAGGAGATGTTTTGGGTATTTTTATAATAAGAGTATTGAGGCAAAACACAAAGGGTATTTACTTTATCAAAATTCAAATTTAAAATTTATGACGAATATTTAAAACAACGTTATGTATTAGAGTACAAATTATTACACACATCAAATATGTCACTGCTACACATTTTTATTTTTGCTAAATGTAGTATTTGACACTTATATTGGAGATGGTCTTATAATCACATATGGTTTTCCCTATTCTATTGCAGCCAGACCAATGTTTAAATTATTTATTGCTTATATTGATCATAGAGGTAATTATATCAGTCCATCATAATAATCTTGATCCATAGTATCCTAATCCATAAAAGAATGTTTCAAGCTCTTTATAGAACTAGTTCTTACAAGTGACCAAAACATTTTGGCATCATTGTAGGTTAATGAAATATTGGTTAGAGGGTCCAAAAAGAGGATTTGTGGAACCTATTGCAAACTTGCCAGGATTTCCAGATAATGTAAGAATAAACGAAAAGGGACAGTTCTGGGTCGCTATAGATTGTTGCCGGACTCCAGTCCAAGAGATCTTGAGTCACAATCCGTGGATACGGAGTTTCTACTTCCGCTTACCGGCGCGGTTGAGTTTCCTGGCGCGCCTTACGGGGATGAAAATGTACACGGTCGTCTCACTCTTCAACGAGAAGGGAGAGATTTTGGAAGTTCTTGAGGATCGAAATGGAGTGGTTATGAAACTTGTGAGTGAAGTTAGAGAAGTAAATGGGAAATTGTGGATTGGAACAGTGGCTCATAATCATATTGCCACTCTTCCATATCCTTAAAATTCTCATTTTGATGTTGGTAGGACTACTTGTTAGTGTTCATATTTTTTTAACATGGCGCTTCAAAAATTAAGGATAGTTTGATTTATGATCTCTGCAAGACTGTAACAATATTGGGAATCAGTTGACAGAGGATGTTTTCTAGGTGTAGCTTCCATCCTTTTTTGATGAATAAGTGGTTCTAGGACCTTTTTTCTACCCATATTGTGAAGTGTATAATTGAGTTTCAATTTCTAGCAAAAAATGAAGTGGTTACTCCTCCCTGCTTTGCGTTGGTTCAATTATCAGTGAAGAGCCGACGATTTATCCAACGCATAGTAGGAAACAGGAATTTAGAATAATAAAATAGTACTCTATGTAACTTGTATGTTGCATAAAATAGTACTCTAAAAAATAAACAAATAAGAAAAAAAAAAACACTTGGATATATAAGGTCCTAACAAAAACACGACTTATAAATACAAATACTACTGCATAACATACTTGTTATTTTAATGACTAAACTTTGGAGTTGAAAGCTACATAACCGATATAATAATGAATTCTTCGTTTAATTGGACTCAATAATTACAAAAACCCTCAAAATTTGTAATAATTTTAAGTCAACAAAAATATACATTTGTATATATACATGTGGCTTAATTTATCAATATTTTTTAACGGCTTTAGTAATTAAAATGCTAAAATAAGACAAGTTTCATAGTCTAGGTATGATTTGTTATAGTTTAAAGTTTAAGGGTCAAAATGAGACAAGTTGCATAGTTCGGGGATCAAAGTGAAAATATTAGCTTGATTTCGTTAATATTTAATGGATTTAATTATTGAAGGGCCGAAATGGGACAAGTTAAATAGTTTAAGAGTGTGATTTGCTACGTTTTAAAGTTCAGTTGTCAAAATAAGACAAGTTGTATAGTTCAGGAGCTAAAAGTGAAATTAACCCTTAGTTGACAAAGGATGTTTTCTAGATGTAGCTTCTATCCTTTTGTGAGCAATAAGTGGTTGTAGGACTATGTTTTTTTTTTTTACCCATATTGTGAAGTATATAATTGAGTTACAATTTCTGGCCAAAAAACAAAGTGGCTATTCCTCTATGCTATGCGTTTGGTCAATTATCACTGAGAAGCCAATGATCCTTCCATCACATAGTAGGCAACAGGATTTTAGAATAATAAAATAGTACTCTTACTCTATGTAAGTTGTGTGTGAGACCGTATTAGAGCTTCGTATTGTATTATTTTAAAATAATACAACATTTAGTGTTACTTAACATATTGTATAAAATAATACGAGATACCAATTTTAATATAGTGCATCCTGAATTGTACAATATACAAAAAAGGGCCCGCATTGTGTGTTGCAAAATTTGTTAAACCTTTGTTACTCTTACTCCTAGGCGATAAGAAGACAAGAATGTTCTCTCGGTTAACTGAGTTTTGGTCAAGCCTACTTTGAGGATCCCATATCCAGCGATGCAACGTCAAGAAGAAGGGTAGAAAAGAAACGGACCTATGAAGTAAGCCGTATGGTGCACGGAAGCGCACCTCTGCTTGCCCTTTACTATGTTGCCGCTTGGGAGTTGTTTATGGGTGTAGAAGTTGGTTTCTTGTTTCCACAATTTGCTTTAAGGACGTTCAAAGGAAAGTTGATTTGCAATGCAAATAGACAAGGGAAAAATGAGATTAAAGGAAGAGAATCAGAGAAAGGTCTTCTTATGAGTAGTCAATGATCGTAACAAAAAATGAAAAAATTTCAATGTCCATAAAACCATCAATACCTAAAGTTTTGTGGAAATATTAAAGGAAATATTGATATCGATGTAAATTTGTGTAAAATTTATGACACTTGCAGAAATTTATCAATACACACGATATTTTTAAATGAAAGTTTTAAAAACTATAAAATAATTATTTATGCATAAAATAGATGAAGTTATACGTAAAGACATTAAATATGGGGTTAATATGCATGGCAACTTGCTATTTTTTTTTTAATTTTGATAAAATGATCCTCAAACTTTTAAAATGTTGACAATTAAAGCATTTCTAAGTAATTGTATCAAATTCATTATGGAAAATATAAGCGACCCAAGTCCACTTATGTAACAAATCCCAAGCACAAAAAGGAAGTAATTGGTGACGGTGGTCCTTAAAACTCTTTAATAGTGGTAGTTCAATCCCTTTTTTTAATTTTTCAGATAACCTCCAACCTCCTTAAGCATTGGCAATTAAGACCTTTACCTCCAAACTCCTAAAAACTTAACATACTAAATCCTGTGTATTGCACATGATAAACTGAACATGGGTACTTGAAGTAAAATCATATTATTGCATAAAAATTAAACAAATTAATATTAATGTATGAAGTTTCATTATTCATCTCTAACAGAAAGTCTCATCATCTTCAATGACAGTTCTATTTCTCTAAAAGCCCAAAAACTTTTTTTTTCCCCGCTAATATTCCTTTTTCAGACTTGGAAAAGGAAGTCAATGAAGATGTTTCTATAATGAAGCCCAAATAAATTCCTTCGGTTGCAGAATTTCTACATCTCCTAATCCACCCAGTGTAGGCCTCCGTTTCCAAATTGAACAAGAAAAAAAACATCTTCGATATCAAGAACATATGACTCCTTTAAACATGCCAGAGGGGAACTAATGGTTTTGCATGATGGTCTAACTAGGAACGTTGTGAGGAGAGCAGTGAAGTCGTCTTCAATACCCAACCATTCCCATCAATTTCAAATCGCATTCAACTTGGAAAGATTTTTTTTTATTTAAATTTTCATCGTTTTAAGACTTTGATATTTAATTTACTAAAATTAAATTAACAAAGATCAATCTGCTACTTGTTAAAGAGTTTGGAAAATAATAGTGTCAAATACGGTTTACGAATATTTTACCAAAATTTTGTCCATATTTGACCAGAATTTCCTCAAAGTTTTGCAAAAATTTTATCATATTGCACAGTGTGTTCAACAAAAATGACATTTACATGAAAAATTGGCATCTATAAATTTTGCTGGAATTAAAAATTTTCCCCATATTTTTCAAAAATAATATTCCATCCTAATGTTGATATTGATAATTGGTAGGATTGGTACCCTAAGGAACAAATACTTTAATTGTATTAATAACATTTTTAATAAAATAAATAATCATACGAATATTTCATGTACTAATCATGATCCTCATATTTTTTTCATTTTAATGATTGTATATTAAGCAAATGTGTGATCTATGTTGAACTATACAATTCGCAGTTTATGTATAGAGTTTGACACTTTATATATGATAAGGCTGTGTCCAATTAGGAAGGCAATTTACCTTGGCTAGAAGAGCGAATTGACTCTATAGTAGATATATTAGTGTGATAGACCTAGTAGGGGTCGCGCACTGAACTGGACCTAAAGTGCAATTTATTTAATAATCATTATGTTTCACTTAAGTCAATTCGCTTTGATGATTCTTTAGGTATCGTCTTAATTCTAAAGTAGATTTAGGACTCTATCTTTGTAGCTTGTGATAAGTGCATAATTTGATATTCTTTTTTAATCAATTTTCTCATATTGCTTTGCTTTATTCTTGAGTAAATTATATTTATCTTGTGATTTTGTGTCTTATAGGTATTTTAAGTTAAAGAGATAAAAATGGATGAAAATTAAAGATTTGAAGCTTAAAATTTCATTTATTCACTTTGGTGGTCAACCGTAGGCTATAAGTTGTATTTTTGGGAGTTAAGGGACAAAATTAGCAAAGCAAGCAAAGTCGGGCCGTGCCCCCACCAAAAAAATCCGTGCCTTCATGCCATAGCACAGTGGCTACTCACCCTCACACCAAATGGGTGTGCGGCCATGCTAGAACCCAGTACAGTGCATGGTGACAAGTAGGAATTGAGCGCCCCTGCTTGCAGAAGCCAAGATACGCAACCTAATAATGTAGGCGTGCAGCCTCATGGGAGGTTGTGCACCCCCATGCATGGAACTTTAAATCCATGGCCTAAAGCTGTGTTCTACCCGGCTGGGAGCTAAGTAGTGTGACCCCCTGTGTGTGGCAAATTTTGGCTCCATTTTTAGCCTTAATTGGTCTACAATTACCCATTTTCAACCCTCCAATCATAAAACTATGTATACCACCTTATGAAATACAAAACACATTTGTTTTTTTTTTTTTTTTATAGTTTTCCTTAGTTTTTCTTAGACTTAGAAGATGAAAAAGAAGAAGAAGAAAAAGTTAACAATCAAGTGGTGGTCTGAAGAGGATTGTCTACGGTCTTGAAGATCATCCTTATTCTTTCTTTCCTTCTTTTTTCTTTTCATTTTTATTTTATTTTTCAATGTTTTTAGTTTAATTTTATTTGTGGTTGAAGGGAATTTCAAAATATAGGCATAATTTTATGACTAAATTATAGAATTATTTTTTGATTTTATAATTGAAATTGTTTATGTTCTTCCATAATTATTTCTCATGATTATCTTCTTATTTTGTTTAAGTGTGCAACTTAATAGGACTTGAATATAATCTATTTCTAGATTGAAATGTTTGATCCATAATTGTCTTATTATTCTAATCATTAGTAGCAAATTGTGGTCATTGATTATGGTCAAGTTTTTGTATGATTGCATGTGGAACATAACCTATGTTAAATAATCCCAGCTTGTATGATTGTTGGCTTGATCAACACATCTTTCTCAACTTAATGCTTGCATTAGATTAAATCTAGAGAGCTTGTTCTAAGTTGTTTAGTGGAAAGAGGTTTAAAAGAATGTGTGTCTTATTAAATTTATACATTAAGGAAATATTAGAATAGCAGAGCTTGTTGTTATCTACAGTTGATAGTTTCAATAGTTAATTAGGAATAATTTTTTAATTAATTTTATAATTATTATTTAGTGGTGGCAAATAATCGTTTAACCGATTTTATTATTATAGTTTTGTGTTTATGTATTGATACGAACCCCGCCAAGAAAGTGACAAAACTCTTGAATCAAGAAAGTCTCCAAGACCGTTTAGAAACATATTTAAATGAAACCGTGACCCGTTGATTTAAGTGAAGCAAGGACCTTGGCATAAAGAAGACATCATAATCAATTATGGAATGATTGATTGACAAGTAGAAGATGAACACCACAGAAATTTCGATAAGGTCGAAAAGTTCTAAAAGAAACAAAGAGAATTTTGCTCTCACAAAGCTTGAATAAAAATCTGAATTGTGTTATTTCATTGCACTAATGGCTATTTATAATACAAGAAAGTCCACCAATTAGGTAACTAGAAATCAGCCTTGAAGTCGCCTATCTAAGAAGAAAACTAAAACTTAGAAATCTAGAAATTAAAATAAAGAAAACTAAATAACCTAAGATTGTAACTTCCCTAATTACATGCCTATTTCCACAATAGGGAAACTAAATTGACATCTATGGAAGGAGAAAAGGAAACTAACTTCTCAATCAGGTAACTGAAATTGGCGCCTATGAAAGAAAAGGAAACTATTTAATTAGAGCCTAATCTAAATGGGAAACTACTCAAATTAAAAAAAGGAAACTTCTCAAATTGGCATGCAAGCCTTACAATTCAACAATAACAAATAAGGAAACTACTTAAATTGAAAACTAGTCTTGAAAAGGGAAACTAATTGAAAAAGAAAACTAGCTGAAAAGCAAAACTAAGCCGAATTGGAATTAGTGTGATTAGAATTGGAAACCCTTCTAGATTATTCTAAAGCTTGAATTTTGGTAATCCATCCTTAAGGAACAAGTGGAACGTCCTCCTTGTTCCTGCACAAATTCACCTCAATCCAAATGCTTTAAATCAGCCCATTAAGAGTTTTTTGAACCTTTTAGCTTGAGCCTTTGTAACCGGCCCAATTGAAACTTGAATAGGATCGATACTCCATGAATTAACCATGTGCTCATCATATATTTTCTTTTATTTTATTTAATTTTGTTATTTAGTTAATTTAAATCAAAACCCCCTTCTTGTGTTAATTTAATTGTGTCTTAGGTTTTTCATATAAATAGCTAATTAATTAGATCCAATTGTTTGTGAGAACATCCCTTACTCATCATTACACGTAATAACGACGACATTTTAAGTAAGGTTAATTTGGTGTCACCTAAGACATATCAAATTTTGGCCCTGTCATCAAGGATTGTTTCCTAATTAATTTTTTATTTTGTTTTTGTTTTGTTTTTGTTTTTGTTTTTGTTAGTTTCATTTAATTTTTCCTTTGTGTGTTTACTTCTTATTTTTCTGTCTATTTATTAGAAGGTACTTTGAGATGTCATATCTTCACTAGTTTTACCTAATGAGACTTGGAGCCGTTCTAATTGCTTATTGGAGATACAAAAATTTGCTCATCTGTTTCCAGACCATGGGTTCTCAAAGGAGTGACAACTACAAATCTTCCTCAATAGCTTATGTACGGCAACAAGGTCTTGGGTTGAAAGAGGTAATGGCACCATCTCTTTTTAATAATAATCCATGGATAAAGCCTACTTAATATTGGAAGATATGGCTGAGCATGATCATTGTAGTTGGAATTGTTCAAGGAGCAATTAAGATTAGGAGGACAATTATTATAATTGGGAGCTATGGTTTGGCACTCGGCCTTATGATATGGGGTTAAAAACCGTGAATGGAGGAGCCTTGGTAAACCATCCACCCACAGATACATCTTTTGAAGACCTAGTTAAGGTTTTGGCTACTAACATATTACAATTTCAACAGGAGATGACTACTAGTCTTCCAAATTTGCAAAGTTACATCGATCAGTTGGCTAGCATCATAAATAGGTTGGAGGCACAATGCACTAATCAAATGGTGAATCATATGATGTGCCATGAGGACAATGATGACTCGAACAACTTAGGTTAAGAATCTGAGCCTCAAAGGTGGTCAAGCCTTAGGATAAACATATAGAGACCTTTGATGTTGTTTTAGCTCAACACTTAGACACTCATGTGGTTGAAATCAATTTATACCTTCTAAGTCATGAAACGTTCCTTCAAAGCCATGAGTTATATGAAGATCAAATCTTAAGCATGGTTTTAGAGAATCATGTGAAGAGTGAATAGCATTTGGAAGGGTTACTATTTGAGGAATTCCTTCATGAAACCAAACCACAAGACCTATTCGAGGATGAAGAAGCACATGCAACCATTGATTTGATGTCATCGGTGGTCATAACATATACACCACCAACAGATCTCTACTTCTCATTGGTGCCACCTTCACCATATTACATCCTCCACAAGTTTAAGTTAGAATTGGAGTTATCTTCCTAAGCACATTCAACCAAATGGAGTCAATTTAGAGCAACGTGCAAAATTGTTCCATATCTTGCCAAGCTTGAGGGCATTGAGAATGAAGACCCATCTATGGTGTTTTAAGACACCTTCTATAGGCAGACGCTCTTTGATAATTGCTTCTACATGTCAAGTTGAGGACATAAAACCAAGTGCTTTATGGAAGGCAATCTAATGGATGGAGAGCGCACCAACACAAATTTGATCTTTCTTACTCTCCTTTCCTCTATTTTTTAATTGTTATAATTGTTTTTGTTTTGTTTTGTTTTGTTTTGTTTTGTTTGTTTAGGTTGTTTCTTTTTTTTCTTTTTTTTTTCTGCTATGTTTAGTCTTACATTGTGGACAATGTAAGGATTAAGAGTAGGAGAAGGATTTAGGATTTAGGATTTTTATTTTTCTTTTTCGTTAGGTTTTGTTTTCTTGTGTCTTAAAAAAACCATAAAAATTTTCATTTTTTGTAAAATTTTTCATTTTAATTTAGGTCTTTGAGTCACTTTTGAGTCTTAGGGTACATTTTAACTTCATTGATGAGAATTGAGCATTAAATTTTATGGATTTGATTGATTATGAGTGTTGTAATGAATGTTGATATTATTCTTTTCTTAGTATGTCTTTATGATGATTATACTCACACTTTATGCACATAGCCATGTTATTCGGTATTGAGACTTAAATGTTAGATTAAGTAGTTTCGTATACCCTCATTCTAACTTTCATTTTAATTTTGACTTGTCAAAATTGAATGCCAAAGCTCTATTGGATATCTTTTGAGCCTATTAAATGATCGAGTGTCACTTGGAAAAGGATTAAGGCACTGGGTTTCCTAGCACCAAGGTCACATTAGTTAGAGCCCCGGTTGATGTTCCCAAGAGCTCATCCCCCTATTAAGCCAAGTTGAGCATTTCATGTAGTCCTTTTTCTTTGGCAAACTACATCATCTTCTTACCTAACCCATTATATTTGTATCTTACCATTGTTCTAAAGATGAATTGGAGCTTAGAGACTTATTTCATGATTAAAGGGAGATTTCACAAGAAATTATGTTTGGAATAGAAGATAAGTATAGAGGAGGGAATCAAGTCATGAAAGAAAAGAAAAGTTTGTAAGGAAAGCTCAAGAGATAAAAAAAAATTTAAAAAAAAGAAAGAATAAAGAGAAAAAAATGTTTCAAAATAAAACAAAAAAAGAAAAGGAAAAAAAAGAAAAAAATCTTGAGCTTTTCTATTTTTATTTTGGGTGTTACAAGGTAGGTTAGAATGATGAAAAG
Organism: Artocarpus hirsutus; assembly: GCA_946598075.1. NCBI lineage: Eukaryota > Viridiplantae > Streptophyta > Magnoliopsida > Rosales > Moraceae > Artocarpus > Artocarpus hirsutus. Next base: position 50,539 of record CAMOHE010047760.1, read on the forward strand.
GCCCAACTTAGAGATATTTGGCCTATATAAGAATTTCGCGGGGAGTTATGAGAGATGTTCATTGTAAAATCTTACAATGTCTCTAACTCTATAAAGTTTTTAAAACCTTTGTAACATCTTATCCTTTGTTTCTTTTAACCACTACCTTTTGGCCCTGTTACAACCCATATTGAGGACCTTTTTGATTTCAAGTGGTGCCTTCGGCGTTGTGGAGATTCGTACCAAAAGGGGAGCAAGTGGCATTTAATCTTTGCAACCAAGATTGGGTGATCATTTCTATAAGGACTATAAGGGTTTTATCTTTTTTGAAGCTTGTGTTGTCTTAATATTGTTAATATTGGGCAATTCACACACACATGAATATAATTATTATAGAATATATTAGCTTGGGAATGACTAATTGATTTAACAAATGCTTGTTTGTTTCTAGTCCATAAGTTTTATTGTCCTCTAAGGCAAAGGTTAAAAGGTTAGTTTTCTGTTTCAACATTTTTGTTCTTTGTTTTTTGTCTTAGGTTAACTTGAGGATGAGAAAGGGTTAAGTGTGAGAGAACTTGGTAAGTGCATAATTTGATATTATTTATAATCAATTTTTTCATATTTCTTTACTTTATTCTTGAGTAAATTATGCTTATTTTGTGATTTTGTGTCTTGTAGGTGTTTCAAGCTAAAGAGATGAAAATGGATTAAAATTGAAGATTTAAAGCTTAAAATTTTATTTATTCATTTTGGAGGTCAATCGAGTGCTAAAAGTTGTATTTTTTGGAGTTAAGGGACAAAATCAACAAAGTAAGCAAAGTCGGACCGCACCCTAGGGATAAAAATCCATGCCCTGTGCCACAACACAGTGGCTACTCAGCCCTACACCAAATGGGTATGCAATCCTACCAAACCCCAACATAGCACGCGGCCGTAAGCAAGAATTAGGCAACCTCGCATGCAGAAGCAGGATACGTAGCTTGATGCTATAGGCATGAGGTCGCGAGGGAGATAATCCATAGCCTGAAGCTGCATTGCGCATGGCTGCGAACCAAGTAGCACGCCCCCATTCATGTGGCGAATTTTGGCTTCATTTTTGGCTTAAATTGGTCTAAAATTACTTGTTTTCAACTCTTCAAACACAAAACTATAAATACCACCTTAAGAAACACAAAACACATTAGTTTTTCATAGTTTTCCTTAGTTTTTCTTAGGCTTAGAAGATGATAAAGAAGAAGAAGAAAAAGTTGAGACTTAAGTGGTGGTCCAAAGAGGATTGTCTGCATTCTTGAAGATCATGCTAGTTCTTTCTTTCCTTCTCTTTGCTTTTGATTTTTATTTCATTTTCCAATATTTTTAGTTTAATTTTGTTTGTGGTTGAAGGAAATTTCAAAACCTTGGGCATAAATTTATGATTAATTTATTGAATTATTTTTTGATTTTCGAATTGAAATTATTTATGTTCTTTCATTTATTGTTCATGATTATTTTTTTGTTTTGTTTGGATGCACCACTAAATAATACTCGAATTTAATCTATTGCTCGATTGGAATACTTGATTCGTAATTGTCTTGGTAATCTAATCATTAGTAGCGAATTGTGGTCATTGATTATAGTCAAGTTTTCCTATGATTGCATATGGAACATAATCTAGGTTAAAAGATTTGAGATTGCATAATTATTGCCTTGATCAACCTATTTTTTCATCTTAATGCTTCCATTGAATTAAATCTAGAGAGCTTGTTCTAGGTTATTTAGGGGAAAGGGGTTTAATAAAGTACGTGTCTTATTAAGTCTATACAGAAAGGGAAGATTGGGATTGCAAAACTTGTTGTTATCTACGATTGGTAGCTTCAAAAGTTAATTACGAATAGTTTTGTAATTAATTATATAATTATTGTTTAATGATGGCAAATGATCCTTTAACTAAATTTATTATTATAGTCTTGTATTTATTTCTTTTCTTTTGTTTTATTTAATTTTGTTATTTAGTTAATTAAAATCAAAATCCCCCTTCTTGTGTTAATTTAATTGTATCTTAGGTTTTTTCATGTCAATAGCTAATTAATTAGACCTTATCTTCTATGAGAATGATCCTTACTCATCATGATACTTTATAAAGATGACATTTTAAGTAAGGTTAATTTGGTGTCCATTGAGACATATCATGTTGTATCTTTTGATATGCCAAAAGCAAAGGTTCCAATGAAGGAACACTCTATTGTTTGTCTGTTAGAAATACAACCTATATTCAATAGAGAGCATAATCTATAGATACGAAATCCATAGCTCTCTTATAAAAAGAAAATGTTATCCTTTTAGATGTATTATTTAGGTATTGAAAATTGTAACGAGGACTTGGTCATTTGGATACATATGGTAAGTGAATTATATTATGTTTGTATGTGTTGCAAAATGAATGAATTTTTCAATTATGAAATGATGAAACTTTGAGATAAACTAAACATAAAGTAAAACAAAATTAAGTCCATTATTTGATAATAGATAACCTATAGGGATAGACATATTATGAGAGGCTATAGACAAGACTATTATATTTTAGAGTCTCGCAATATGATATATTATCAAGAGTGCAATTTCAGGTCTTATAATGGATTGACACCGAAGTTAATGATTGAATGAAAATTAATTGGAGATTAATTTCTTTGTTATCATTGAAGCTTGATAAATGTATGTTATTCAGGTCACAATGTTAGCTCATTAATTTCTCAATAATAGATTTAGCAAATATAGATTACCATTAGTAACACAAAAGTATACATGAGTTGGGCCGTTAGGCCTAATGGGACATGTGGCACAAAGTCCAGGACCAAATTGTAGGTAGGCGCATGCCTACTTGGGTTGGGCGCATCCAACTACCTTTTTTCTAGAGAATTGTTTATTCAATTGATTCTAGAAAATAATTATTCAAACTAGTAATTGGGATCTTGCAAAATTGTTTACTTAAATTTGGTATATGAATAATTAATTTAAATCCTAGTTAAATTAGATTTATGGATAATTATTCACAATTATTTAAATTAGATTATTTTTTTGAATAATGGAATTGTAGTTTATATTTGAAGTGTTTGAATTGGAATTATCTTAGATGATGTAGAAAATCACAATTTTCCTATATTATATGTTAGGATCAGTGCCCTAAGGAATAAATTCTTTGGTTATATTTATGGCATTTTTGTGACATAAATAATAATATGAATATTTTATGTATTAATAATGGTCCTCATATTATTTTTATAATCATGGTTGGATATTAGCAAAACTTGTAATTCGTGACTATTAAAACCAAATCTTGGAATTTGGCATATATGAAGTTTATATATGGAAAGATTTGATTTGGAGATAAATAGTCTAAATTATATGCTTCGTAGTCTATGTGTAAAGCTAGGCACTTTATACATGACAAGACTATAATGAGGATTTATGTCCAATTGGGAAGGTAGCTTATCTTGATCATGAGAGCGGATTGACTCCATAATAGACACATTGATGTAGTAGACCTAATAGTGATCGCACATTTGACTGAACCTAAAGTAGAGTTGATTTAATAATAATTTTGTTTCACTTAAATCAATTCACTTTGATAATCATTTATGTGTTATCTTAATCTTGAAGTGGATTTATGACTCTACGTTTATAGTTTGGATTTTCTGATATTCTAAAGACAGGAGTTCTGATGAATGAAGGCTCTGTTATCAGTATGTTGGAAATACAACCTATATCAATGAGAGAATAATCTACAGACATAGAATCCATAGCTCTTTAACAAAGAGTTAATGTTATTCTTTCAAAGGCATTATTCGGGCACTAGAAAAATATAATGAGGCGGTCATCAGGATATATATAGTAACTGGATGATATTCCTTTTGTACATGTTATAAAAGGAATGAAAATTTCAATAGTGAAATAGTGAAACTTTGAGATAAAATATTTGAAAGGTAACCTATTGGGATACACATAATATGAAAGGCCATGGACAAGACTTATATTTCAAGAGTCTCATAATATATATGGTATATTATTAAGAGTACAGCTTCAGGTCTATAATGGAGTAACACCAAAGTTAATAATTAAACAAATAATTAATTGGAGATTAATTCATTTGTTATTATTAGAGCTAGATAATTTATGTCCATTGATTCCCAATGCTAGCTCACGAATTCCTTTATAAAAGATCAAGCAAATATAGATTATCATAGGTAAGACAAAAGTATACGTGAGTCGAGCCATTGGGCCTGATAGGACACGTGGGCCATAGTCTAGTTGGATTGCTAGTGGGTGCAGACCTATTAGGGAATTGTGCAAATATCTACATAATTTCTAGAAAATTAATTATTTAATTAATTCTAAAAATTAATTATTCAAATTGATAATTGAGACTTTGGATAATTAATTATTTAAATTTGTATTTGAATAATTAATTTAAATCCTAGTTGAATTTAAATATGAATAATGAATAATTATTCACAATTATTTGAATTAGAAAATTATTTTAAATAATAGAAATCTAATTTAAATTGAATTATTTGAATTAGAGTTATCCTGGATGATGCAAGTAATTATAAATTCCTACACTTTGATTGATTGAAATTTTGGAGATAATACTCCTACTGTTGGTGCCAACCTTAGGGATAGGAGATAGAAAACTTTATGTCCTAATTCTGATAAACTTTTGGTTCTCCCTCCTACTTCTATAAATAGAGACTTGGGGTCTTCATTTATGCTCAAACTGCTATAGTGCAATTTTCTAAGAACAGAGCATTGATCACTCCTTTTTAGTATTCATACTTCCTCTAACACATAGTCTAGTTGTAAACAGTATAGCTATGGTAGAAATTTGTTAAGTTATACCTACACATACAACGATATGAAAGAAGAGAATAACATTAAAGATATGATAGTAGAGATTCGTTCTTAAAAAATTGCTTAATTAGAAGTGCTTTTTTGACACACACCATAAGGGAATTTTCCTGTGGGTGGCGTGGACCACAAGAAAAAATTCATTGTGGTGGGCGTGCATAGTGGGAAAATTTAAGAAACAAGTTTTTTAAGTTTCCTAGTTTAAAAAGAATACCGCCTACCACATTTTATAAATAGAGAACTTGGGTTTCTATAATTTCTTTAGATTGTCTAAGTGCAATTTTAAAAAGAACTAGTTGTTCATCTTTAGCAATTAATTCTCTTGAGCACTTTAGTGCTTAGAAAGAGAAATCTGATAGTGAAGACTTACTAGGTTATGCCCACACACACGACGATCTTTGAAGGATAATAGTGTTGAAGATCCGTTGTTGGAGATTCACTAGTTTCTGTTTAGTGTTTGGTTTCTGTCTTTGAGATGTATGAATTAAATTATGAAATAATTTTTTACTTATTACAACATGAGTCAGCATCCTATTTATAAAATTTTTAAAATTTCATTGCATTTATATAAAATAATTTTAAAGCGATACTAAAATAGAAGTTCAAATGCGGAATAAATTAGCGTATTGTATACTATAACTTGTTGCTCTTATCGCACATGTTCTGCCTTGTCAGTCCATCATTGTGGCCTCATTTCACAGATTACCTACAGTGTGAACAAACTTGGAAGAGTTTTTATCTAGTAAGTACAAATCTAATCTTAGAAAACATTTGTAATCAATAATGCATGACCAATTATGAATAATCTAGTTATACTTGTTACGTTTTATGGGTCCTATATATATACCGAGTGTGCACGTGCAATAGGGAGATAGGGGAAGGACCACGTATTGAGTACACATTATTTTGGAAACGTTAATTCTCTACAAACATATAAATTATATTACACTTGTACAAATCCACTTTCTCCCTCAATTTTTTGTCGATCTTTCTCTCCGTCATTCAATACATTTTCTTTGTTTATTCTTTTCCACTATACAAAAACTCTTTTTTCTCTTAAATCTTCATTTTTTTTTTCGTATTGTTTCTCATCCATTACATGTACAAGGAACATCTAAAGACTATCTCTTGGTGACTTCCTAAACTCAACTTAGATATCATTCCTAATTGATATTGTATGGAGTTATTTTCAAATTTCAATCACAAATAGGTTTCGGCATTAATTGAGATAAATATTTTGTATTTAATTTGTGGCGTTATGGCACACTAGTAGGCATTTAATAAATACTAATGATATTTTTTAAGTTAAAAATGGTAGAATACTATTGATATTTAAGATAAAAAAAGGTTGTTATTAGCATTTTGATGCCCAAATGAGAATCACAGTATCGGATATCATTACAACATGTGTTTCTTGGTGATGAAGTTATTTTCAAATATAAAAAGGATTGTTTTTTGGAGAAATATTGGGTTGTGATATTATATTATCTTTTGGAAAACTTCATGGTTTTGGAATAAGAAAAAAAATTTATGGAGAACATAAAAATAGAATATTTTGAATAAATTGTATACTTTATAATTTTGGAAAGGATTTATTGAGATTCAAGAACATATCTGGATAAGCCGGATTTTATATATGATCTGAAGATTGCATTTTCCTGATTAGGAGAAGCAACATAATATTTGCCTGCGATGACCCAGGAATATACAATCTAGTGAGTCACACAAGGAACACATGTTGTGATTATATTTCCACATCTATTGTTGTGGTACTTGATTTGATTTAGTTCTTTTAAATTATTTATTTCAATTCTTGTTATGCTTTAAAAATAAATGTACTTTAAACTATAACCTATTGAGTCTTTTGCTCACTTTTAATTTTTACGCTTTAAACTACCGCCAGGAACTACTAGGAAAGACTAGGTGTGCCTTGTCTTAAACTGGCTTTAGAGAGATGGTACAAGACTTTTATTTTGTATTTTATTTTGTAGGGCATGTATTATTATTTGGAGCCTTTAGACTGTATTTGTTATTTAATTTTTGCACATTTTTTACTTTAAAAATTCTAAGTATGCATGTAAGTTTGGTGAACCTATTGTTAGATTGCTCATTAATTAGTTCTTAATATGTTTAATTTTACTATCTATTTTGTAAATCTTATACCATGTCACTACCCAATTTTAGAGGATGTGACAGGGTTTGGCTCGGACAGAGATTATCGTTGATCAAGGGCTAAACTTGGGGCCTGAATAGGGTTGGTTTGAGACAAATCGAATTAGGTTGGGATTGAAGTCGAGCTTGATCATGTCAAGAAAGATGTTGGGGTTGGGTAGGAAGAAAGTCAGGGTCGGGATCATGTTACATTTCTAAATAAATAATCCAGTCAAATACAATGTAAAAGTACACTTAACATTACACTAGATTATTACTCTTTTAATATATTATGATACCATGTGTTGTATTATGACAATATAACACAATATAATGCACCTTATACAATATAATACAATATAAGTTATCAATAAAAATATTATAATTCAAATTCTATTATATCATAAAAAATGACCAAATAATATACAAACACCAACAAGCATGAGCTCGAGGCCTTTTATTTTCTCTTTGTACGTTGTAGTGGTTCCGTATTGTTGGATCAGCATGCGGTTAGTGGTTGGTTGTCAAACATTAGACTGTTTTTCGGTGTGTCTTGCATTTAGTGATTGACTGCCCTTGGGGTTTTGTTTCATTTGATGGTCGACTTCTTTGGCAATGGTGGTGTCGCATTCTGGAGACGGTGGTGAATAAGCGTGAGGACCAAGTGCCGCTACGTGACGGTGCATTAGTTTTGTGAGTGGGTTTTTCTTCTCCCTTCTCTTCTTTTTCTGCTTCTTTTTTTTTCCCTCTGGTTTTGTGCCCAGCCACATGAAAATGTTTAGGGCTAGCAAAGTCGTGTTACGTGCCGTGTTCGTGTCAACACGATTACAACACGACACGATTACATTAAACACAAACACAACACGATTAATAAACGTGCCTAAAATGTAAACACGAACACGACATGCTATAATACATGTAACACGACACGACACGATTATTAATCGTGCCGTGACAGATTAACACAATTATAACACGTTTAATAACACAATTAAAAAAAACTTACTATTTATTTTTTGTTATATAAATTTTATAATTTTTTATTATATAATTTTTTTTTTGAAATTTCATTTCAATTTTTTTATTATAAACTTTTTAAAAAAATTTTATTTGAATTTTTTAGATATCCAACAAATCTTCTACAGGTATGATTTTAAATATTAAAGTAAAAAAATATAATAATATTTGATCATTAAACTTTTTAAACTCAATTTCTTCTCCAAATTGTAGACCCAATTTAAAGCCAAAAGACTTTATGGCAACGCTGCCAACGCACAAGAGCAGAAGAAACCAAGTGCTCATAATATATAAGGTGGAGTTGAGAAAGACTTAATATGTGCTTTCGATGTGGGACTTTTAGGAGGTCAAGTAAAATCATAATAAATAAAAAAAAGTCTACCATTTGATGTTAAACGTTGATTTACTGTGGTGGTGGAAAGAGGAATAAAACGCCCCTTAGGTGCAAGGTTTGAATCCTTGCACCTATAAAATTTGGAATTTTTTTTATTTTTAAATGAGTAAAAGAACCATAATAAATAAAAAAAGGCATTCATTTAATATTAGATCGTAACAAGAGCAACAACATACCCTTCAGGTGCAAGGTTCGAATCTTTGCACCTACAAATCTGAATTTTTTTTTAGTTTTAAGCTTTTTTTTTTTGTTTTAAGCTTTTATTATTTAATATATAAATAAATATTTCTTGATTGATTTTATTGATATTTTAGTAAAAACATAGGTCTAAAATTGATGTATTTTTCGTATAATTGTATTTTTAGTATAATCACTTAACTTAAAAAACTTAAAAAAGGGTTTTTTTTAATTGGCTTAAATTAAAAATAAATTAAAAATTAAGATTACATATCCTAGGTATATATTCTAATAATAATTAATAGAAAAAATGGTTTATAAAGTTATAAAACACATCTTAAACTTAATTAATTAGTTTCAACAACCTATTAGTTTTAATTACAAATTTTATATTCTATATTTTCTTATATTTTATTTTAATAAATATACTTGAAATATATTTCTTTTACTAAATATTATAGTTATTAAACGTGCTATAAACATGCGGGTTGTGTCGTGTCGTGTCGTGTCGTGTTAACACCTTTACTGCATGTTTAATTAAGCGTATTAAAGCGTGTTAAACGTGTTAACATGAATCCAACACGTTTATTTTCGTGTTATTCATGCCAACACATTTATGGCCTAATTAATATACGTGTGTTCCAAACCCATTTATATCGTGTCTTTTTTGTATTGTGTTATTATGCCGTGTCCGAAATTGCCAGCTCTAAAAATGGTATAGTTTTACCGCATACCATTTCTTGTTTGGAGACTTAGAAAGGAAGGAAGAGAAGATCCATAGAGAGAGAGCGAGAGGGAGAGGAGAAAGAGAGGAGACAGAGATAGGGGAGGGTGAGAAAGAGAAAAATAGAATTTGAAAGAAGATTGCAATAAAGTGTTATTTTTTTTAAAATTTTTTTAAAATTATTTTTAATATTAATTAGAATTTAATGGTTTTCATTAATTTTAGCAACCTGCAATGTCAGCAAATTTGTTAATATTTTAAGCGGAGTTTAGAGTACTTTGATTGGTTTTTCATAAGAAAAAAGTAGTGTTTTGAATGGATTTACAAAGTCAAGTTTCAAGAGCAACTTAAATTAAAGTATATAATTTAGAAAAATTTATGAAAATAATGCTCCAATTGTAGTAGATAAACACCGCCATCGCAACCACGTCAGTTGGTCGTCAAACGAGCATATCACAGCTTGCCATTTATTTATCAGAGAATGATACCCTATGCTTTACTCAACATGTTGATTAATACCGTGTTTGATAAGTGTAATTAAAATTGTAGTTATAATTATTATGATATAAAACTTATATATATATATATATATATATGATATAATAAAAAATAAAAATTATTGTAACTTTCACATGTGCCTCCGGTATTTTAAATCATGGTGTAACCACGCAGGGGTCGCCAGCCAGCTTGTGAAACGTGTCTAATTCTTTCTTCTCATGCCGAGTTAAACAAATTCATTACTCTCCTCTTCGCAGCTGTTTCTCATTTCTCAATCATGCGTAGATTTCAATCCAAATTCAACTCCTTTAGAAATCCCAGCTTCACATCCATCTCTTCCCACAAATGTTCAGAAACCCATCTCTGCAATTCAAATGGGGATTCTCAATTTCGCCATTTGGGTCGAAAATCGAGCTTTTTTGGCTCTCAACTTGGTCTCGGACGAGCGTTTTCATCTGGGCACTGGCGAGACTTTGCTGATAATTTTTGGGTTCAGTCGAGGAGGAGTTTCAGTGGCGAGGCGGAGAGGGAATCCATCGAGCACGACGTTGTTATTGTTGGAGCTGGACCTGCTGGTTTGTCAGCCGCCATAAGACTCAAGCAGTTGTGCCTTGAAAAGGGTGTGGATTTATCAGTGTGTGTTGTCGAGAAAGGAGCAGAAGTTGGTATGTTTCCTTTTCCTTACTACGTTAATGGATCACTTATTCAGCCATTATGTTGCTTTCGTTTGATCGTATTTGAAGTAACAACAACAACAACAATTCAACTCGAACATTCCATATGATTTGTTTTTCCCTCCACTTAATTCTGCTAATATATCTTTTATCATCATCATCATCATAACTGAGACAAGGGAAGTGGCCCCCCTTAGCTTTTTTTTTTTTTTAATGTATAATGGTTTTAATTTTAATATAGCAGGTATGTGTATAAATTAGACTTGAACCTCTTCAAATTAATAGTTTGAACCTCTTTAAATTAATAGTTCTCTAAATGTTACTATAATCTTGATTACAAAAAATGACCCTTACCAATAAATTTTGGCTCCGTCATGTCATCATCATCATTAATGTTATTATTGTTGTTGTTGTTTCAATATTTCAACTTTTTTTTTTTTTACTTGTTAGTTTTATTGTTTGTTGTTGTTGTCATCGTCGTGGTCGTCAATATTTCTACTTAGGTTGTTTTTTATTTGTTTTTTTCATTGTGAAGATGGTCATGATCATGGTAGGTGATTTGAACTTCATTACTAACAGACTCATGTTTCTTGGAAATATGAAAAACTAAGCCAAGGGACTAATACGATGAGTAATGATACTGATTTTGAGAACGTTGATACATTTCTAATTTTGCATTCTTTTAACAATTCCATATAGAGAAGTTATGGAGAGGAATGGTAGGATTTTTGTGGATAAAGCATTTGAATCTATTCCTCTTTTTGAAAGAACTATTACCTAGTATTGTTGTCGGCTTCTACTTATAAAGCTTTCAAAGATTTTTTTTTTCCTCCGATTGTTTTGATTTGGAAAGATGTTTTCAGCTGTTAATTTTCACTTGTTTATGGTTATTTTTCTTGTTTCTCCAGACGATTCCTTGTCCTCTATTCCTTTGTTTTGTTTTCAGCATATCAATAAAATATTTCTTATCCAAAATAAATGGATAAATAAAAAGAATAAACTGTAAGTAGCACCAATTGAGTACAATACAAGAAAAAGGGTAATATATTTTGACTAGGAAGGACACAAAGTTGAGTGGAAGAGATGTTCTATAATCTTCTTCGGGATTGGGATTCTGTTTTGTGTTCAAGTTGAGTTGATTCACAGAGGAAATCTACTCTTCTGTTTCACTTGTACATGAATTTCGAATCTCAATAAAAGAATTCTGTTTTTTTTTTTTTTTTAAAAGGATTGCTGCTTGATGGCATGAACTCATTTGTTCTGTGTATTACAATGATTCTCTGAACTCGTTTTGGCTATGAGCTCTTGATAAGATAAAGCAATTTCTTTGGTTCTGTACAATTTTTTTTTGTCACCTTATTTGGTTCTTGTGGTTCTAAAAAGTTCTAGGATTGGAAAGCATCACTTATTATATTCCAACAATTTTAGCTCACTGATTTCATCATGCTTCCCAAATAGGTGCACACATCCTTTCTGGGAATGTGTTTGAACCTCGGGCACTAAATGAACTTCTTCCTCGGTGGAAACAGGAAGAGGTATTTGTTTTGCCCTTCATGGTTTTCCTATAGTTTTACTTAAGCTCTTAAATTATGCTTGTAAAATAGTTGGAGAGATGATCATCTTAAGTTGTATGTGTGAAAATTTCAATGTTAGGAAAAAACAAAATCTACAGCATTGCCAATATTGCATATATTTCATGCCTATTCAATTTCAAACCTCTTATGTGGTGTCACCAAATAGAACTCAGATTGTTTCTTATTTTTATTTTATTATTACATTTTAAAGTCTTGTTTGTTCAGACGCTTCTGGTAAGTTGAATATTATGGACCACTAGGAGAGGCCGTTCTTTTAGGTAGAATTACTGATTGTTCTTGATATTGTTATTGTGTACTCTAATTCTTCTGCACACCAGAATGCAAGGAACTTTAGTGCTTTATTACTCAAAATGGAGTCTAGTAAATGTAAAATGATATGAAAAAGGAAAGTTTCAGTGTTTTCTCTGCTAATAAGGTCAGATCTAGCACCATGTTACATTGTTTTGTAATTATGTCTGTTTTCTATTTATTATAACATGTATTGTTTCTTGGACTCTGTTTGCAGTCACCAATCACCGTCCCAGTTTCGTCCGACAAATTTTGGTTTCTTACAAAGGATCGTGCATTCTCTTTGCCATGTCCTTTTGATAATAAAGGAAACTATGTCATAAGGTAATGATGATTCATTACACAAACAGACACACATAATTGGAGCTTAGCTATTTGTGCATGTAGAGAAAAGTCTGAATTAGTCTCTGAATTAAATTGTTACAGTCACTTGCATCGAATGCTGGTTGTTTTACTTCTTTGGTCACTGTAATGTTCCATTCGTTTGGATGAGGACTGGTGGTTTGTGATAGTATCCCAAATGCAAAAATGAAACAAAGAATATTGAGGTCATGCTGACAGTATGAACCTTTTAGATCCCCACTAATCTTACACACACACACACACACAAAAAAAAAGAAGACCTCCTGCCAGTTCTAATTGGAATATGATGTTGGTTTTGTTTATCCAAATGCTTCTTCTAGTTTGTGTTCATTAACCCTTTACTTTAATTCGAATGGGAAAACTTATTATTTAAGTTTGTGATGCGTAGTCTGAGTCAATTAGTAAAATGGATGGGAGTCAAGGCTGAAGAACTAGGGGTAGAAATATACCCCGGTTTTGCTGCTAGTGAGGTACTCCTTCCAACGCTTTCCTGCCATTGTTCAATGTACAGTTAAATATTTTATGTTCATGAGTTGTTTAATTAGCAGATATTGTATGATGCAAATGACGTTGTTGTTGGCATTGGAACTAATGACATGGGAATTGCAAAAGATGGTTCAAAGAAGGAAAATTTTCAGCGTGGTGTAGCACTTAAAGGCAATCTCTCTAATCTCTCTTGCAAGTATTGTCAAGCATACTCATTGTTTATATAGAAGACAAACATGCTCATGTCTTCATACAAATCTTGCTTGAGAGCATGTAGGCTATATAATATTTCTACAGCTTAAAGCTGATCCCACTCTGAGTTTTAACATATTTGCTTTTGTTACATGATGTTTATTCCCTTTCGAAATCTTGTCCAGTTGCTAGATACCAAGATTCATTTTAGTCTTGTGGCATTACTCTCAATTTCTTTAATTTAGACAATTATTCCATCAATGTAACATTTTGTGGGTAAGTTTTACCTTTACAACTGCCTTTGTAGTTGGAATTTTAACTGTTTAAATTTCTTATGGAAAAATATTCCTTGCAAAGCTGTGGAAATGAGATGTCGTTGTGTCGATGCATATGAATCCATGCTTCCTTTGTGTATATGTGACAATATATGGTTCCAAGAATTTATACATATGGATGATGGATACTGGATGTATGAACCTTCTCCTTAAATTATGCCTTGTTTAAAAGCTTGATGCTTTGACTAGTTTAACTTCCAGCCTTCCTCCATATACTAATAAAAGTATGAAACCATTGCAGGACGAATTACGCTATTATCCGAGGGATGTCGAGGGTCATTATCCGAGGTTTGATAGGGAAAAAAATTATTGCAACAAACTCCAATGTTCTAAATCTTAGTATTATGTCTCCTTATTTTATTTTATTTTATTTTATTTCTGCTATAACAGAAAATAATAAAGAAATTCAACTTGAGAGAAAAGGGGCATGCTCAACATCAGACTTATGCTTTGGGAATTAAAGAGGTGATCTCTTTTTATATATTTTTACTTGAGGCTGGGTAAACTCAACAACCTTTGAGTTAAGCTACAATGTTAATCACACAATTTAATTGTCAATGCCAATAACTGTAGCACTTTTTCCTAATTTGCACTGATATTTCTGGCATAACTAGTCGGTTTTTCTATTATAATAAGTTTGTGCAATATTTATATGAGAAGTTGAGATGCTGATGCTTTTTGTTTATATTGTTTAGTTGTATTTATAGAAATTACTTGTTCTCTGTTTTATTGCTACCATACATATCCTTATGGTGCTTCTTCCTTTAGAAATCAATTAGAATGATATGTAATTTAAGTATTGTTTGATTGAAAAGACTTCTGCATTAGGATATCATTCTGGTCAAATTTGTCCTACTTCACTATAAAATATAATGCTGAGAAATCCAATTTGGTTCTATAAGATGTTGAATCCACTTTTGGTTCTATGAGACATTAATCTACTGAATTTCACCTGTTTGAAGATACCAAAAGGTTTATGCAGTTTTGTCTCAATTCTGCTGCTGTTTTATGATCAGGTCTGGGAAATTGCTGAGGAAAAACATCAACCCGGAGCTGTGCTTCACACTTTGGGTTGGCCGTTGGATCAAAGGACATATGGGGGGTCATTTCTCTACCACATGAAAGATAGACAGGTCTTTTTTCTTTTTTCATCTTTTTTTCTTTACCTTTATTTATTCTTAATTTTGTGGAGTTCAATCAAATTGCGCTGAATTCTGCCAGAAAAATAAATAGTTGCATAGGAAGTGTCAGTTTACCTGCTGTTAAGATAGGGGTCCTGATTGAATTTTGACTCTAATTAAACTCCTCTTACTTGATCTTTCAGCTTTCTATTGGTCTTGTGGTTGCATTAAATTATCACAACCCATTTTTGAACCCTTACGAGGAGTTCCAGGTAAAGTAGATTTCTAATTACATGAGTTAAACTCATCTTCGTTTTAAATTTGTCTCTTTATGGATCTTGGGTCTTGTACATTATTGTCCAAAAACCTATGAGTAATGAAAAGCTCATTTTTAGATTTTTTATTGAAGCAATATAATTTTTTTTTTTTTAAAATAAAAAGCTCATTTTTAGGAATTGAAAGCAAGATTTGATAGATGAAGTCCATCCATGGTTAAGATTTAAATATTTTTTTATTTTTATTTTTGGTTACTTTTTTCTTTTGGAAAACAACTCACCGAATAAAGAATTGTTTTCTCTGATTTTTTCTGATTAGTTGGAGCTACTATATGAACCATAAGAAAAGGATTGATTAATGGTTGATAGGACAACCCTCATTCGCAATTTTACCATGGAAGGGATAACAGTGTTGCATTAGGACTTAGGTACAAGGTATTGACAGGTTGTATTAATCTCATTCGAGCAGAAAGGAAAAATAAGTGGCATAGGACTGTTCTTCTTGAAAAATTTTTCAAAGGTTGAGGTGGGGCAGATTCCACAATACCTTGTGGTTTCACATGTTACATACACACACATACAGCCCCGCATGGGCCTTTGTCATTCGTTGCCATTTATTGTAGATGGGTCTTTGCCTTTTTGGATGAATCCCAGTGTCTGGGATGAATTCCAGTCCAATATGTCTTTTAGATTTTTTCAACGTTTGTTTTCAATTACATTATTTTTGTCAGTATTGTTGAGTACTGTTTCAGACCAAGCCCACTATCACCTAGGTCTTCACCTGTGCTTGATAGTATTGTCAAAATCTATAAAGCACATATGAAGACCAAAGCAATATGGGACTTATCCCAAACAATATACAACAATATTGGCAAAATCTATCAAGCACATGTGAAAACCTAGGCAATAATGGGATGGATCCAAAATAGTACTCAACAGAATAATGAACTAAAAGGAAATTTTGACAAAGTCTTTTGACTCATATGGTAGTGGGATTCATCCTCTATATATCAGTGGAATTCATCCAAAACGAATCTCAACAAAATATGAAGGACCATATGATTGTGGAATTCATCCAAAAATGTAACGAATTGCAAGGACCCATGCAGGGTAACTGGCAATGAATTGCAATACTCGTGACCTGTAGTAGGTGACACAAGTCATTTTGAAGTTCTGTAAGTAAATCCCCAAAAATGTTTGAGAGGCACCACATTTCTTCAGAATAGCCTTCATACACTCTGATAGAAAACCAACCTCTCCAAATTCTCTTGTATCCTGTCCTCCGTATCTTTCCCCTTCTCTCAAAAATTTGTACGTCTCCACCAAGAGCTTCTAAAATATTGTAAGTTTGAGTCTTGTTGTCATGTATGGTTTTCTTTTGATCTAGTCCTGCCCACTAATTCACGCTTGAGCTTAAACAAATATTGGGGCAGTATGGTATCAAAGCCATAATGCCTCGATATCGAAACCAATAGGCGTACTACTAGGTTGAGATCCTATATATATATATATATATATATATAATGGGTACTGTTATTATTTACCGTGTGATAAATGGACAAAAAAATTTACGATAATTAATGAGATTGAATTCTTATCACGTCACATCATCAATTGTTAAAATATACTCTCATTGGAAATGTAGCCATTGGAAACTTATGAATTGAAAACAAGTTCATATATATATATATATATATATATATGTATGTATGTATGTATTTTAGATATTTGTCCTTGGACCTTTCTCTCTGTAGCTTTTAAGTCGTCGCCTTCTTCTTCAATTGACCGTTCCTCAATCTATGTTCATTGGTTTTCCTGGTGATAGAAACTTAAACATCACCCAGCAATTAAACCTTTACTGGAAGGTGGCACTGTCCTACAGTATGGAGCTCGCACTTTAAATGAAGGTGGAATTCAGGTATGTTATATACATAGGAAATCTCAAAAATCAATATAGTGGAACAATTATGATGTTATGATCCCAAAGTTTTCTGCACATGGCTGCATAACATGGTCGACATTTAGGTTTAAGACGGAAGCTGTACTTTTCATCTGATTGAAATTATTGAAATGAAGTTTAGGATGGTTAAACCTGATGATATAAATCATTTGAAAAAGAAGAGCACATTCTTGATAGTTCTGGATGGTAAGAGCTTGAAAGATTGAGAACAATGGTTACACTATTGAATGCTAGTAGCTGTTAATCGTGGTTATTTTCATTGTAATGCAGCTACATGGGTGGAAGACAGACAAAGAATGTTATTTTTTTTTTTTCTTTCTTTATGTTTCTCATCATAAAATGCGTATGCTAAATGAAATTTTATTGCTGGAATATGTCGTTCAATTACAAATATAATGCTAGTCAAATTTCAGTCTATCCCATATCCAGTTTTTCCGGGAGGAGCAATTATTGGATGTTCAGCTGGCTTCTTAAATGTGCCTAAAATAAAAGGAACTCATACTGCAATGAAATCAGGTACCACTCCCTAACCTTATCAACCTATATAATTTTCATCTTATAAGCTCGATGTGCACTGCCGATTGAATACTGAAATTTTGTGTATCATGGTTTAGGTGAGCTTAAAAAGAGTAAATTGATTACATCATGGTTCATGGTGTCTTGTTATGGATGGATCTTTAAAGCCCTATGTTGAATGGAAGAGATCATTAATATCCGAAAGTTGTTAAAACTCAAGACTAAAGCAGGACGCCCTTTATTTTTCTTTGGTAGTTGTTGATTGAGTCAAAGTCTTGGAAATCTACCTTCCTTGTGGATTTTCAGTGTCAAAGATTTTGAGATTTTTATTTTTTCTAGTTTCTTTGGTGTGGGAGAACCTGATATAGACGGCTTTTTCGTTTTTTGTAAGCCTTTTTATTCTCCCTTTCTCATTTATATTGTTTTCTTCTCCCTTCAAAATCTGTGTTGCTTCACATTTTTTTTCCAATGAAAGCAAGCCCGTTATTTTTCAAACTGTCTCAAGTTTATGAAAATTTAGAACTAACACATTTGTCCAAGTTTCGTAAAATTTCAATACAAATGCATTTGAGAGTGTATTTAAGAAGGAAATTACTTCCTTTTTTCATTTATAAGGAGGTTAATGGGTTTGTCTTTCTTTAAGGACCAGGAAAAGGAAGGGTTCTTCTATCTAACATCTCTTCTAATTGTCTAAAGAAAGTAAAAAAACATATAAAAAATTTTCTTTTGAAAGGAACACATCCAATTTTTGATTACTTTCACCATCCATAGATGTCCTGCATTGTGTTTGTTCAATCCACAAGTACTTAAATATACATGTAAAGTGTGAACTAGTCTGAATCTGTGTGGCTGAAGATTAGGCTCGTGAAATGTGAATCTTAATCCATATATTTAGCTTGAGATTGCATACAAATGATGTCCTATTGACTTTTTTTTTGGAAATGCTGGACTGTTTGAGTGTTTTAATAAAAAAGATGTTCCATCTACAATGTATTGTCATAAGTCACATAATTGAAACTTGTCCTTGATTACTCCAACTGGGTAAATATACGCTTAGAAGTTGACATAAGACGTCAGTTAACTATTTGACATGAATTTTATTTTCTCGATATTCTGACAATTTTTCAGATGTTCTACTTAGAAAATTTTGTGCATGGAGAGTATTATTTTTTATGCTCTTGGTGATCTTCGGCTGGCTTTTGTTGCTCACAATATGCATAAACTAATCTCTCCATTCTGAATTCTAGTTGGATACAATAGAATATGCTTCAGACAAGTGCCTTGTGAATGATTTTTCATTTAAAAAAAAAAAAAAAAAAACCTCAAGTGTGTTTCCATCTGTGTTCTGAGTAACCATAAATTCATGGAGATATTTTGATCTCATGCACTTAAATTACAGTACGACATATTACTTGTAGGAATGCTGGCAGCAGAAGCTGCATTTCATGCTCTTCGTGAAGGATTGAGCATGGAAACATACTGGGATAATCTAAAGAATTCATGGATATGGGAAGAACTACACAGAGCTCGGAACTATCGACCAGTGAGTAAATCAACAGTTTTTTTTTTTTAAATGAGACTAAATATTTATTACTTGGTTTTCCAAATCTGGATTGTTATTTTAATTGAGCTTTTCACTGCTTTTTAAGTTGTGTGATTACTCTTTTACCCTTGCTAATTGTGGAGCATGCTTGTTCACTGTGACTGTGTGATTAAGCAGTTATCCTTTAAGTGGACTTGAATATAAATCGTTTTAAATCTTCACGTTCTGCTACTATTCATTTTACAATCTGCCTAATTTGTCATTTGCTTTTCTAACAAGATATACATACACTAAAAACATGTTTGCTTGCATGAAGAAGGTATATACATGGTAAATACGCATGCAACTTGTAGTTAGATTAGAGAAGCCAATTTAATGTAGCCACAAAGGGCACATTCTCACGGAGAACAAGTGATTAGCATCACTAATACCTTGTCGTGTAATATATTTTGTGCTTGGATTTTTGTTATTGTACCTGTTTGGCATGGCTCGTATTTGTACTTTTAGGTAATAGAATATCTAAAGGGCTTTTGTCCTATGGTTTTTCTTTCTTAGAGCATAGATTTGTTGTCCTTTTGAGAGAAAGGTAACGCTCAACACTCGATAAGTACTTTCCTAAGTATGGTTGTTGAGAGGTCAATTTATGAACTTACACACCCGGTCTTCAGAACATAAGCACGGTTTTTTTATTATTTTTTTCAAATTATTTTTCTTCTTCTTTGAAATATTCATGATGGTGTCATTTTGCTTTCGCCACACAATTTTGCCCTAGCTGGCCCCTTAATTCAATCTTAGAATCCGATATGATCTGCTATCCTGAATTGCCAGGTAGGTTTTGTCTTGAAAAGGGAAAAAAAAAATTGTAATAGATCACCTTGGTTACTTTTCAAGATTTTTTTTGATGGTAAAATAAAGAGAGAATTACATGTTCTACCACACTTTTAAAAGTTGTATTATTTATGCTACACTTAAAAAAGTTTACGTCACATTATCATTCATATTACATGTTAAGTTATGTCACAAATTCTCCTAAAATAAACCCAAAACTTTTTGGGCCTTCCTCCATACACTGATTGTTCCACACCATAGTCCCACAATGCACATTTGTAAGAGGAGTTTCTGTGTTCTATCTGTTTCTGTTTTATCTGGTAAATGCTCAATTGACCAATTCACAATGTTTGAGGTTTTGTGAATGTCGCTGCTCATCCTTTGCATATTTCAATTTACAGGCATTTGAATATGGACTCGTTCCTGGTCTGGCCATTAGTGCTCTTGAACAGTAAGATTACCATATTGTTAAAAATATTTGCTATGTGAGATTTATTTTATTTAACCTTCTTTCTTGGTATAGACCTTGCTAACCACTATTTGCTGCTTATCAGCTATATACTGAAAGGGAAGTTTCTGTTCACGCTGAGGCATGGAAAACCTGATCATGAGGCAACAGATGTAAGATGCCATTTCGAATAAAATTAGTTCATGTCACGCTAGCATGTATTGTCAAACTCTTATAAGTAAAACACATGCATTGTCGAAAGGGAAACTAATACGAATAGGAAAGTAAACTAACAGATAAGCAAAATTAATGTTCGCTAATAGGAAACTGAAATAATGTTGGGAACCATCTTAAACTCTAATACAATATTTCCTATAAAACTTAATACTACCTTCTGTTTTTGTTCTTGTTCCTCATTATATTGTTTTGTGGACTGTTTTTATTCTCTATTTTGATACCTTTGCTTTTCTACTTTTTTCAGCTTTCTGAGGATTCCATGTCCTTTTTCCTTTGTGCTTGTTTTTTTTATCATTGGAAGATATTTTTCCTAAAAAAAAGTATTTCTCAACTGCAAAATTCGATTAAATATCTTGCTGCCTCATTAGTATCTAAAAGCTTCCTCATGATCATCTCTTGTCATAACATTTATGAATGTTGAAGTTCTTGCTGTTGTGGCTGCTATTTACAAAATTCCAATCACACTTTAACTTAATAGAAAACTGTATATTTGGTTAGCCTACAACGGAAATTATTTCAGGGCGAACAAAGGTTGATTTTGCACTTTCATGCATGCAGGTTACAAAATTACACCATCCAATTCATTATCCAAAACCAGATGGGGTTTTGTCTTTCGACGTTCCCACCTCTCTACACAGGTTTAAATACATTTTTTAACTATTAATTCTTGTTTCTCTTTACTAGGAAAGAAACGGAACAAGTAAAATGAAATAAGTCACATAATGTCGGGTTAAGGGGTTGGAGAAACAGCTGAACAGCCATGAATTATATTTGTCTAGTTGTGTACAGAGATGAAAATCAGTGTCCATATTTTCTTTTGATTTTCACTGGGACAGTGTGACTCCTGTATTCTGACCACGTAAGGGCTGGGGTTGTCCTGGATGATATTGATTCTGTCATTGTGATCGTAATAATCACAATATCCTTGACACGATGTTAAGTCATTGCATTGGTGTTCAGTTTAAATTGAACTTAATATTTCCTTTAAAAAAAAAAAAAAAACTTGACATCAATAGTGACATGTACAATTGCTCCTGCAAAGCATAGCATCTAAGCTCCATATGTGCATAGTAATTACATGTACTAGACCTTACAGAATTCTTGTTATTTCTAGTGGTAGGTAATTGAACTCATTTTCCCTCAGAATTTCTTCAATTGGAGAACATTTTTGGTTAAATAGTGAAAGAAAGCATCTTTACGAAGCCTAAAGTCACCAGAGATTGCTGCTTGTATTTTATACTCCCTTTCTCCACCTTTTATTTATTCATTGTTTGTGGCATTTGGCGTGCATATTTTTGTTTTCTTTTTATCAGGAGCAACACAAATCATGAACATGACCAGCCAGCTCACCTGCGTTTAAGGGACCCCAAAATTCCTGAAGCTGTAAATCTGCCGGAGTACGCTGGACCTGAGTCACGATATTGTCCTGCACGCGTATATGAGTAATATGCCAAAAATAGCTGTCTTCTGAGTAATCTCCTATTCAGTGAATTCTATTTTATTCATCCTGATTGCAAATGTAGGTACAACCCTGACGAAAAGGGTCAGCTAAAGTTGCATATCAACGCTCAAAACTGTCTGCACTGCAAGGTGAGTTGTGAAGTTTTAAGAAGTCTGTCAATTTGTCAGATAAGCCTGACATATCAAGGACCCGACGTTTGATATTAAAGTCTAGTTTTTTAAGGTGCTGACCTACCACCTAATGCTGAAACTGCCATCGGTTTAGTTGACGGACCGTGGTGGTTTGAAGCAACACCTTTTTAAGTTGGTTTTGATCGTTCTTTCTCGATTCTGCTCAGTTTAAAAGTTTTTTCAGCAGTCCTATGCAGTTGACTGAATAATGGCATTTATTAAGATCGAAAAAGCCCACTTCTACATGGAAGGAAAAAAGAATAGTACTTTTCTTGTTTGCTAGCTAGTGTTGTGAATGCTCACATTGATGCTGTAACATGTTTCAGGCATGTGATATCAAAGACCCGAAGCAAAATATAGAGTGGACTGTGCCTGAAGGAGGAGGTGGCCCTAAATATTCTGTTATGTAGAAAAAGCAATTCTCTTGTTTCTGCTTGTAAAGAAACAAGCATACAAGACTATAGATATACTTGATATTGATGCTCAATACTAGAAAATAAAAAGTGAATCATGTGCAGCATTTCCTTCGGTTTCATCCTACGTTGAAAAATGTCGGTGCTTTTAGTTATTTATTTGTTATTGTTATTGTTGTTGTTATCATTATTATTTAGAGTTTTGGGACAAGACTTCCAACTCCTTAGTTTCTAACTCTTTACGGTGAAAAGTTCTAACATGCTGTAATACTAGAGTTTAAACTGAGTTCAACTCGTATCCCAAGCACCATAAATTTTAATATTAGTACACTCCCCAACCAAAGTTAAAGGTTGACAATACCTCGCCTAATATTATAAGACAAAGTCATCTTATTATTATTATTTTGGTAAGATTTTAGAAATGTTATGATGGTGTTGTGTAAGTTAATTCAGTGAAAAATCCACTCTATAAAGGGTGGAGGGAAATATTTAATTTTCATACCCAAAAAAAAAAGTTATTATTAATAATAACTCTTAAATTTTAAGGTTTCTTTCACTATGTCCTACCTATGAGCTCTAAAAAGCACTATTTTATTACCTTAAACTTTCAATCATCTCACTTTGCCCCTTTTATTTAATTTGTGGTCAAAAATGACGAAATAAAGTCATTTGAAGTGCATGAGCGTCTTGGAATTACGATAATGCCTTTGCTGCCCTTAACATAACACAATACCAAATTAAAAATCCCAAATTATTTTTTTTTTTGAAACTTTATAAAAGAGAATATGAACAATAATTTTCACTTGAGATTAATAAAATTTCATTTTTGTCTTTAAAGAATACCCACGTATAACTCACCTGGGTCTATTTCTGTCTATTTTGACCAAAAAAATAGGTAAGAGGCGAAATGAAAAGATCTAAAAGTTTAATATTATAAAATAATGGTTTTTAAAGTCTAAGAGTAAAGTAACGAGAGTTAAACCATTAGTACTAAAAAAAAAAAAAAAAAAAAAAACCATCCTGCACCTACTTGGGCAACGTAGATCAACCTAATAATGGCAGACAACTATGAGGCATGAGACGAAGCATCACAATGCTCCATCCATGTTATTGTGAGGTGTTGTGAACTTGAGAATGACGCAAACCCATCAAAGGTTGTTGGCGACGACGCCGTCATCTACTAACGACAACCTTTACCGTTGGCAATAGTGACAACGATAGGGGTAGGGTTTTTTGGGAGTGAAGATACTTTTCCTGTTCATGTTTTGATTACAATGAATAAAAGAAACAATAACGTCTTAATTCTTATGCCACCTAACGTAGAACTAAGAGACAGATGAGGTAGTCTAGATAGAGAACAGAACCAAGGAGAGAAATGAAACCATGGAATAGGCACGGAGGATCTAGGGGGAAAAATTAAAAAATAAAAATAAAAATAATAATAATAAAAACCAAGGCAATTCAATTCTAATATTTGTGTAAACTATTTATAGAGAAATAGTTTACAATCACTAAACTATAGAGAAATCAAAATAATAAGATAAACTTCAACTAAATATTCTAAATAATCCCTTTTTTATGTAAGAAAATATTCTAAATAATCCTGAGACAAACATAATAACCTAATCACCATAAGGAGACTGTGAAAGAAGTGCGAGAAAGAAAGAGCAGCTGAAAACAAATCTGCAATATCTAAATGTAACAGAACTAAAGACCACAGGGTGCCCCAACTATGCCAACCGAAACATGTGCAACAAAACAAATTCAATCTTGAACCAAGAGCATGTGTGTTGAACAACCTACAAATAATGTGGTTTATATTAATATACCTCTCTAAACCGCCAAAAGGGGAAAGGAGAAAGGGATGTGTTCCTAAAGAAGGACAGAACTACTCATTTGAACTATAACTGGCAAGATGACTACTTTTCTCAGCTGCATATTTCTCTTCAAGAGTCCTTCGTCGTGGATGAAATGACATCTGGTGCACTTTCTTTCTGACTCGGAGAAGGCATGGTTCCTCTGATCTTCGGGTCCCCACCTTGCTGTTGCTGCTGCTGCTGCTGCTGCTGCTGTTGTTCCTGTTGCATCTGTTGCTGCTGAAGTTGACGCAGTTGATGCTGCTGAAACTGCAGCTGCTGCTGCTTCTGAGAATGGATCTGGAGCTGCTGAAACTGCTGAGCTGTTAAAAGCGTATGCATAGCATTGGCATGACTGTTAGGATGATACTGCTGCCCAGCTCCGAAAGAGGAAAAGTTCATCATAGGTCCACCGTTTGGGAGCACCTGCCCGGTCATTATTTTCAGATGTTGAATTTCCTCTTTGATTGCTTCATTCAATGCTGCCAGAAAAATAAAAGGCAACGTTATTGTAAGCTGCAGAGTAGACATGACCAAGTTGGGATTATGAATTGATGTGTTCCTCCATATAACTTCACTAGTGCGTTTGGGAGCCAAGTTCCAGGTATTATAATATAAAGCTCTTACATGCTCCAGTATTTAAGTTCCAAATTGATACCCAAACACTCTATCAAGTGGTAACTATTGCTTCACAATTTCTACCTATATATAATGACTCTAA
The DNA here is from genome assembly GCA_946598075.1 of Artocarpus hirsutus. Taxonomy (NCBI): domain Eukaryota; kingdom Viridiplantae; phylum Streptophyta; class Magnoliopsida; order Rosales; family Moraceae; genus Artocarpus; species Artocarpus hirsutus. The sequence goes on from CAMOHE010047760.1 coordinate 75,843, forward strand.
AGCAGCCTCATCCCTTGTGTAATCATCAAGCAAATCGGCCAACCAACCAGATGGAAACAAAACAAAACATAAAAAATATAACCTTGAAGATCCTACATGGGATTTCAAGTTAGTGAAGAACATTGTTTACCCTAGACTAGATACAAAAAACCAAGAAACATAGATTAACTCTGAGTCCAACAAAACGGCATCAACAAAGGTATTAGTGAAGCCATCAACAAAACCACTTTTGCTACAAGACCACTATTTCTGGTGTCTCCTCTTTAAATGATGAAAGCACAGGACAAAGAAAAAGAGAAATGAACCACTCCATTCTGTCATGTTGCAGCTGTTCGTATTCTAACACCTAGTGAACTTTTGAAGGGTGAGGACTAGTCTGAGGAATTGGTGCCCTCCGTTTGAATTCGTGTTGCAAACTGGGGACCCTACTGAACCACACAATCTTTAGAAAGCCCAGATCATAAGGTTGACAAATTACAGGCCTTAGTGCTAAACTAGAATTCTGGATTCACTTTCTTGGGCATCCCTATTTCCTCAGTAATTACATTCAGTCTACTAAACTTGGTTTCATATTTTTAAACTTCTAGCTACACATGCAGAGATGGGATTAGCAATATTCCCACAACCCATGCATGAGAGTCAGAACAATGCCAGATTAGGTGGGGGCAAAACACAGTGGGAACCTGCTGCTTCTCCTGTTACTAAGGCAACAAAAATTAAACTTAAAAACTAAAATGAAACTATAGTTGCACAGAGGTGCCCCCTGAATATTTGAAACCGAATGCTAGGAGTTAGTGGGATTTCATGGGTGATTCCTAATAGAGTTGTAGATGTTTCCAATGGTGAATTTTTATATGGAAGGAGTAAAATCAGCAGGAAGCTCTGGAATATTGTATTGCTTTCGGCAACTTGGGTTTGTGGCTAGAGAGGAACAATAGGATTTTTGATAATGTAGAGGGAGACTTTAGTGAAGTTTAGGAGAAAATTAAGTTTTGGATTGCTCTCCAGTCTTCTCAAGTTAAAGACTTTGGATTCTTATTATTTCCCTGATTTATTAAGAGGTTTGGATTCAATTTTGCAATAATTTTGTTTCCGTAGGTGTTTTTTTTTTTTGGACTTCTTGTCCCCTGCTGTTCTTTTCTTTCTTTTCTATAAACAAAATTTCTCCAGTCTCTTAAAAAAAAAAAAAAGAAAAAAAAAAAGTGCCCATAGTTTATTATAAAAAAAAAAAAAGGTGCCTCCATGGAGAAAAAGAATCTTCCATAGCTGAGCTATTAATAAAATGGAGGTTAAAGTGAGAGGAAAACAATTTGGAACCTATCGGCTTTCCCATCAGCCACAGAGTGATATTCTAGTTAGAATATACAAGGAGAAGGAATCCTAGCATATTTAAGAATATTTTTATTTCACATTACAGTCATGCAAGAACAAGATAGGATTTTTGTTTTGCATTTAGTCTTGGAAGATCAGGGTAGCATTTTTTATTCTTTTTCCTTTCATACAAGATAGGATATGAATTAGTTAAGTGACCCCACAGGAACTTATGCATACCTGTGCAAAACCGATAAATTAGACATCTATAGGGTGTTTGGCATTGCGAGTTTCAAGCTAAACTTTTGGTTGCGACAGTATAAGACTCTCACATACTACAGTATCAAGAAAAAATAAGCTACAATATAAAGTTCCCAGATGTTACAGTGTTTTTAACCAATTAGTTCAAACCAATTTGTTTTAACTAATGCTCCCAAACACCCTGTTAATTGATAATTCTTAGAGAGTTCAAACTTATACAGAATCTAATATGGATTTGGCATTCAGAATAGGAAAGATAGAAGACGACACTTTATGGATGGTTCGATTCTACAAGAAAGAGGTGAAACAGCCATGAAGATATCTTTCAAACACCATAAATATCCTCTTCATCTTTAATTAGCACACATTTAGAAATTAAAAGGTTTCAGTATAACTGCTATGTTTTTGGCACAATCCAAAGGGTCAGCAACCATGAGCTAAAACTGCAATCTAAGTTAGAACTTTGTAGTCAAGTTTTCTGACACATAAAACAACAAACAATTGTAAGCATGTTCTAAGAATAAACAATTGAAAGCATGTTCTAAGAAAAAGACAAACTAAAAATAAGCCGTGGGGAAGAAGATGCGGGGTTGGGGGGCGGGCTACACTTTTTTCGACCCTTAGTTAGCTATGTTCACCGCTTTAACTTTATCATAGCCAAAAAATTAATGGAAGCATTTATTATTCCATCGTCCAGGTCTCTCTTTACAAATAATTCATGTCAGGTGTTGAAACTGTGCTAAATAGCTATCTTTGGAAAATGTCCTATACCCTAACAATATACCAGAAGATAAACATCATATGTCTTTATCTCGAGATTTTACAGGGAAAAACAATCATGGCAAAGGAAGCAATCATAAACAGGCAACAGCGATTAGCCCAGGAAAGGAAAAAAATTAAAAAGAAAAGAGAGGTGGGATTCTCACCATCTTGCAAGTGAACCTGTTGCTCCATTGTTTGCAACCGCAACTTCAATTCACTATTCTCCGCTGTCAGACTATTTGTATCTCTCTGCTCAGAGAATACACAGAAGGAAAGAATAGTCACTAATCAAACTTTTGTAGATTATCAGACTAAGATAACTGTAGGCTAGCTTCTATCCAACAGACACTCAAGCTACGGAAACCTATTCTAGTTTCAACCGTAAAGAAAATTTTCTGCTGAGACAATATGCTTTACCTGCAAGAGAGTCAACTGAGCAGACAGCGAGGTTGCTTCAGTTTGCAGGGTCTGAACTTTTCTTTCAAGTTCAGCAATGTACCGCATCTTCCTTTCCTTTGACCTAGCAGCTGACTGCCTATTTGCCCAAATCCTATTGCATAAAACAAAGGTATCAGCATGATGTGTAAGTGGGACAAAAGCAAGATTACAAAAACCCATTTTTCTTTTCAAGTTCAAAACATTTTGTACTTTTAATTCTCACGGATAAAAGTTGTTCAGTTTCTCATCAAAACACACACACACACACACAAAAACAAAACTTTTTCTAAGCCGGGAAAGAAAAATTAAGGAACAAGGGAAATCCTTAAGGCATGTGGGGAAGGAGAAAGGGACAGAGCAGAAAGAAAAAAGACTGAGGGGAAATCCATCGACACAGCATTATTTACTCGCCTTGCAAGACCATCTCATCAAACAATTCTAATAAAAGCAAAAGACAAGAAGACCAAGCCATTGTGCCACAGATAATAATTAAATCTAATTTATTCCAATCTAGTCATCCTGCTACGCAGATAGCTAAACACAATATCTCCAGGGAACAAAACTAGTCAAAATCTAAAAAATATCCCTGTATATCATCTAGAAGGAGGGGCAGCTGCAGAAATGAGATACCTGTCACAACAATATGCATCTGTCAGGTACTCAGTTCAGGTTACTTATTTCTATACAAGTTGAGGAAAACATCAGAAAACTTTCCTTCTAAAGACATTCCTTTGGATCTCGTGATATGGACAGAACACAAGAAAAGCAGAACTGAAAACTCCTCCCAACTACATGAATACAGATATGCATATCTACATGCACAGACACACGCGCACACAAAAGCACGAACAAAAAAGTGTCTTGACAAATATTCACACAGACACACACAGAGATATAGATATCCATACACACACACACACACACACACATATATATATAGAGAGAAAGAGAGAGAGAGACGCACACACACAAAAAAAAACAGAAGAATCCTTGACAGCCATATAAATATTTTAAATACCATCACCAGATCTAAACTTGTATGTACATTTAGCAAAACATAGAACGACAGCAAAAATTTCCTCGGTTTTCCAAGTTTTTACCACACACAAGATAATAACTTCATGGGCACAAGATAATGCTACTAACTTTTCTCTTTTTTACTCCTCTATTCTAAAAACAAACAAACCTAACAAGTAGTTGAGCTTCTCATCTCCTCCAATCTTTATTTTAAAGGGCGAAATAGGTGCCATTTAGCCCATAAACTTATCTTATGACAGAAGCCATAACCACAAACCCACAAATCCTTTCACAAGCACTGCAATTGAAAAATTATCCACATACATAACCACAAACCAACAAATTCTTTCACAAGCACTGCAATTGAAAAATTATCCGCATATAGAATTTACAGATGCCACCAAAAAATCAAAGCGCTGCAAGTGAAAAATTATCCACATACATAACCACAAACCAACAAATCCTTTCACAAGCACTGCAATTGAAAAATTATCCGCATAGAACTTACAGATGTCACCAAAAAATCAAATATTGCTGACCATCACTTCCCACAATACTTATCTGGGGTATATTACCGCTAAAAATAAAGGAAAACTAACATGAATCAACAATACAACAATGCAAATCAGAACCAAGCTTGAAAATAATGAGACAACTATATGAACACTAACAGGCATAAATTGCCTGAGAAGCAAATCTGGAGCGCAAGAGATAAAAAATTAAGAAAATCAACTGAACCAGCCCAATGCTGCTCCTTTAGTTTGGTTTAAGAAGACAAAAAAACTTCCGATAGGGCATTTTATTAGACAAATAGAAAAATCTATCTAAATCGAATATACCATGAATATGCCAAACCATATGGAATATTACCATGTATACATAAACACTTCTTTTTTTCAATTTTTTCCTTTTATGCACACCCTTCACCCTAAAGTTCCGCTTTCCACTGGGCCTCCATGACCGAAAATCCAACTTTAATTCCCCTCCTTGATTTTAACACTCCTTCCCTTGACTTCCCCTGCCCTCTTGAATTCTTTACTTTATTTCTCTTTTTGGTTACTCATCTACGTTACGAATTGATTCTTCTATCTTCCCCATTTATTATACTATTTCATCTCTCTCTCTCTCTCTCTCTCTCTCTCTCTCTCTCAATTTATTATTTTTTTTCCTACTATTCCCTTGTCATAGAAGATAATTCTTCATAGAAAATCATCCTTCTCAAGCCCTTGATTCCTACACTACTTTACTTTCAACCCTCCATCATGGTAACCCTGAAACCGTTCACTTTTATTTGTACTGCTCGGTTACAGCAATAGATTGCAATGTATTTCAGTCTGGATTAGTTCAAATATTCCATTTCAATCAGTCAGATGCAGACTGGATTTTTTTTCCCCAAAAATAAGGAAAATTTTTCATTCAATTCCTGCAAAAATTAATCAAACAAATATCTGAACTATATAAAATACAAGAATGTTTTGCATATGTACGAATAGATTATGCATAAAATTATCTCTGCAAAGCATCTTAATCGCTCATGAATCTGCCAGCAAGGGTGGTATAAACAGAAAGCCAATATTTTCGGCCGCTAGATAATTAGATAAGGATAAATAAGTACCACCAAAAAAAAAAAAGCCAATATCACTCGGTACATAATAGGCATAAAGTACAATAGTAGCTAAAAGAAGAGTTATTAGTATAAAAAATGAAGAAAAAATTAAACCCATTAATTTGCATATCTTCCTTAAAAGGCTAGTCGAATAAGGATATAACCGCAGAAGAGAAAAATATACCTTTTCGCACGCTTGGGATCAATTAGAGCAAGCTCTGCAAGCTTAGCGGCAGACAAGGCTTTCTTGGAATCTGCTGGAGTGACCTCTTCTGGACCTGAAACAAGCATCTCCGGTTTGATAGTTGTCGATCCGTCCATGGACTGGCTATGTTGGTGCCTAACTCTAGGCCTCTCATTAGAACCAGTGTCCACAATCTCTGCAGATGAAGTTGCTGCACCCGAAGCTGGTGCTGCTATCATAGCTGGAGTTGCTGCAGAAGAAGACGGCTCACCCACTTGGAATGACGATGTAGCAGAGGAAGAATTGAACTTCTCCATATCAAGGTACATAGAAAACAGGTCTTCCTCGGTCTCATCAGAAAATGAAGGACCATCCTCACCACCCACTACACCAAGATCACTATCAAAGCTGATATCATCAGGAAGGGTTAGTATTTCAGAATGTGCTCTTCTGTGACCCAATTTCCTCGGCGGGTTATCCGGCATTCTGCTAATATCATGGCTAAACCAACTGGAATCAGTAGGCAATCCGTGCGCAAAATGACCCGCATCAGAGCTAGCACCAGGGGCCAAAGGCAGAAACGAGGAGGCAGATGGCTCAGGTTTCACATTGAAAGTGCTGCCACCAGGTGAAAACCCCAAGTATCGCCCTGAAGGTGGCGGTAAACCGCCACCATGACCAGCGGACTTGTCCTTATCCATCTAGATGTAATCCTAAACCCTAATAATACAACCTAGAGAGCGTAATTTCTTCCTGAACGAAGCAAAACCCTATTCTAAGACGACTCAAATTCAGATTTCCAAACCACTTAAATATAAATAAATTTAGAACAAAATAGGGAAAATATATAATCCGTTAAACTCCCAATAAGAGACTATCAAATATTCAGAAAACAGATAAAACCCTAGAATCTCACACAAAACTTTAGTGATTGAAACAACAAACAACACAATCTCCTACAACAACAAAGGGATTGAGAATTTAGTACCGAATTATATCTTGAAAACCTATATCCAGGAGATCTGAATTCTGATCATTGCTGTTAAATAAAGAAAGCGAGAATTACATACAAAAACTCAGCTCCAGAAAACCTGAGAACCATCAGATTGGTGAGTTAAGCGAAGCAGCTTGGAGAATCAACCTTCCGGGAAAATATTTTTATTTTCTGGGAAATGGGACATCCCTCCTTGTCACAGAAAGGGGCTTAGGGGTAGATCATGGAATACGGAGGAGGTGTACAATGGAGAGAATCGAATGGCTTTTTGTGCAAGAAAGCGAATTTCGATTGAGTGCGTCACATGGAGAGAGAATGAGAGTTAGGAGAGAGAAACTGCGAGAGATCTGAGAGACAAGGATGGGACCGAAGCTTCTAATGCGATGATATTTATAGGTACACACACTCGTATAGTATACCTACTTACCATATATATAAGCGTATACGGTATTACGTAAACCATACAAAATATGCTAGAGACCACATATAAAAGAAATTTAGGACAAAAAATAATAATGATAATAATACCAGGGAAATGTCAAGTAAATAACACATAAAGGTATAGCTAGTTTGAGAACCTTGTTCGAACTAACTATTTTGACCTAAAACATTGTAATAATTAAAATTCTATGAGAGAGAGTACGTTTTGAAGCAAACAAAAAAAAATCGCTTGTCGTGTTTGTTGAGCATTTTTAGTAATTACAAAATTGAATTTATTTATACTTGATATTTTTCACATTTTCGAATGAGCGTAAGTAACTGGAAATGTCCATAGTAAGAAACAGATTAAATGTTAGATGTTTGCAAACGTCAAGAATCATGTAGTAATTAAAAAAGAAATAAAATTATGTATATTCCATTTTAAGAGAAAAAATTTATTCCGCTAACTTAAAAGATTTGATAAAAACCTTAAATGGATCGATGAAGGTTGTTATACGACTGTGTTAGGAGTCA
>CAMOHE010047761.1:0-10392 GCA_946598075.1 Artocarpus hirsutus
TCAAAATCTATGGCCTTCCAGAGTTGGCTTCGGCCAGGGGCAGCTCCTACACGTTTCTCCCCCAAGGACCTTTTAATTATGCTTTTACTACTTTGCCCCCATTGCAATCTTCTAATTACATATAGAATCTACAAAAATATTTCGGCTATACCTAAGTTTCAACTTTTAAGTGCACTCATATTCTAAACTTAAAATCTCAAATAGATCAAAATTAACTATATTGCCATTTAAACTTATGATTTTTGGCACTTTAAAGTTTTTAAGTAAATAAAATTTTATTATGTCTAATTTATTTGGAAAAAGAAGGAAAAAAGGGTACAAGTAGTAAAACAAAGGAAAAAAATAATAAAAATATATTTACATAATTTTTGCTCAAAATTTTCTCCCTGGCAGGAACCGGGCGGACACCTCGAACGTATTGCCGAGAGGGCCCCTGCTCGAATAAAGGTCCAGCTCGGATTTGCTTCCTCTTCCCCCAGGAGTTGAATCCGTTTCCTTTTGAATAAGAGGGTCTTAGGGTGTCCCTCAAATACCAATCCAACCATTGGATGGATTGGTGCCTAAGATAGGCCTTAAGACCCTCTTGTTCAAGAGGATACGAGTTCAACTCTAAGAAGACGTGCTCCTTCATTGAAGGCAAATATGAGCTGGGTCTCTCTCTCGAGCAGGGGCCCTCTCGAACAGTCTGTTCGGAGAGAGCCACCACCAAGCTAAGGACCCTCCCCGAGCAGGGACCCTCTCGGTTGAGCTCGAGTCTCACGAACAATCCGTTTGAAGAGAGCCACCACCGAGCTGAGGACCCTCCCCGAGCAGGGACCCTCTCGGTTGAGCTCGAGTCTCCCATACAAAACGCACGTTTAATGTTGAGGTGTTGAGTTTTCCAGCCGAAGCCTAGCGGGCACCTCGAATGTATTGCCAAGAATGCCTATACTCGAGGAGAGGCCCAGCTCGGATTTGCCTCTAGTTTGAATAAGAGGGTTCTGGTCGGGGAACTCAATACCTCAACAGTGATAAGGTAATTTTATTTGATAGATGAAGTATTAGTGTTTTAGCTAGCAAATCAATCTTTTAACGATATGATCTATAATTAAAAACAACTCACGCGCTGTAAATTTTATCATGGACAGCCATACTTAAAAACTTTATAATCTTAATTAGATGACTAAAACACGTCCTCCATCATAAAAATGCCTAAAAAAGAAAAATTCAACTTTGCCACTCGTATCCAATTAAAACCCTGCATTAGAACTAACAAGATAACGTGCTAACTGTCACATTACATTAGTTTATTTTCTCCCAACAACAGGAAAAACGTCGTCTTGATCTGCCACAAAAGTCAAATGCCAAAGAAGTTGGTTGAAAAAAATCCACATGAAACCAGATAAAAATCAATTCTTCTACATGTATAAGGTCTCCCATTTTCAAGAACCGTGACACAAACAAGAAGCTCAAAAGTTGATCCATTGTTCTTCGTCTTCTTCTTTTGTCAGAGCTTATAAGCTATGAACTGGCAGGCAATAAAGAGCTGGTGGATTAGCCATGGAACCTTGAAAACCTTGTACTTGCTGTTCCTGGGTCAGCTCGCTTCCTTGGCTCTTGCCCTTATGATCTTCACTTCCTCTGTCATAGCCAGTCTTGGTAATTTTCACTAAAACCCATTTCATGTGTTTTTTTTAATGTTTTAAATTTTTTTAAAGATTTGGTTAGTAGGATTGAACTATAGTTTAAACTATTTTTTACGGTATTTTTTAATGAAAAATTTAAATTTTTGTTCAAACTTTTTGTTTAAATCTGTGAATGAAACCGGCATTTAGTTCCCCCCCTTTTTTTTTTTTTTTTTTTGGTGATGGATGTAGGTGTGGATGCGCCTCTTACTCAGAGCCTCTTCATTTACTTGAGTTTGGTTTTGGTTTATGGGAGTATCTTGCTATATAGGCGCCAGGGACTTCGTGTACGTATACATGAATTTTCCCTTTTCCCCTTGAATCATTTTTAATTATTTTTTGGTCCAACATTTAAATTATAATGTTCAAGAATTAAATTTTGGATTTTAAATGATGTGAATGCAGTGGTCGGACAGGAAGTGCAACAATCTTTTTTTTTTTTTTTACACTTGGGATCTTGAGTTTGTTGTTAAATAGCTAGGATTAAGAATAAGTAAATTGGTTTTATTGATTTCAGTTAGATTAACTGGGAAGTTCTGAAAACTGTGACAACATAGGGTTTTCTGCAGGTTTCTTGGTATTGGTATCTCCTCTTGGGGTTTGTTGACGTTCATGGAAATTATTTTGGTGAGTGGTGGTGGTTAAGCTTTCTTTTATATATATATATATGCTTTGGCTTTTGGCCATTTTGATAGCGGTTTCCCTTAAAAATATATATATACATAAAAATATATATGTACATATATATTTTTATTTTTTATTTATTTCTTTATCATTGATTACTCTTTTGAACATGATCTTGATTCTTGCAATGTAACATGAAGATGATTCGTAGATCTACCTTCTGACAAATTTGAAATTGGGCATTACTTCAATTGAAAAAATCAAGAAACTAAAAGAGAAGAGGAGAACTTAACATTGTTTAAAATCAGACTAGAAACAAAGAGAGAGAATTTACTAATAAAGAGCACAACGCAAGTACGTAATTGGATAAATTACCCAATAATATCAAACCTATATATTTTTTTATTTAAAAATTGATACAAATAAATTCAAACTACTAACCAAAATACAATATTAACTTTTTTGTGCAGGTAACAAGGCATTCCAATTCTCATCAATTACTAGTGTGACATTCTTGGGCTGTTGGACGGTAGCATGGGTGGTAGTTTTGACATGGATGGTCCTAGGCACAAGATACTCTTTATGGCAGCTATTTGGTGCAGCCATATGTGTGGTGGGTCTTGGCCTAGTGCTTCTCTCTGATGCAGGGGTGGGTGGTGGAGGAGGTCGCTTTCTTTTCCACTTTTCTACATCTTCTTTCTCCATTTTCTAGTCATTAATGTGTCTGCATTAGAATTATATTTAATGTCATTGGAGTGATATTCTCTTCCATATGATATTTTGGTTAGGTGGTTCAAAACCTCTTCTTGGAGATACACTTGTCATTCTTGCGACTATTTTCTTTGCAATGAGCAATGTTGGTGAGGTTGGTTAATTATGATATATATACAAATACACACACACCATCTCTTGTTTCCTTTTTCAATCTGAAATAGAGTGATTCCTAAATTGTAGGAGTTTTTTGTTAAGAAGAAAGATCGGATTGAAGTAGTTTCCATGATTGGTGTCTTTGGATTTCTGGTGACTTTGTGTGAGATGTATCCTCCTCTCTTCCTATAGTAGCTTTTGCACATTATTTGTGGGAAACTTCCCATAACTAGTCCTGGATCTATAAGCTTATTCCATTAAAGCCCTTCTGCCAAGAATCTGTGAAAAAGTGGATTAAAATGGCATTCGATAGTCATGTGATACTTTTAATGCGACCATTTGTTTTACTATTATATCACCGTCGCATGTCATTTTTTATCTGTTTTTTATTAGATTCTCAGTAGGAGGACTTTAATGCAACAATTTTATACCCTTGTGACTAGTTGTGGGACATTTTGAATTTCAAGGACTAAAATGGGATGTACCCCTAAGTTCGGGACCAAATAACCCGTAAAGACTCAATTCCTTATTGTTTACTAGTATTGGCTTCATTCCTTGACATTTTCGTAGACCTTTTATAGAGCTGAAGAACTTGGAATCAGTCAGATGGACCACAGTTATTGTAAGTTATTTAAGGCTCCATAAACTTTTTTGTCTAATGTAATTGATGATCTTTTGAAAGTTTACTTTGCGTTATTCAGGGCAAAAAAAAAAAAAAAAAAAAACTTATACCAAATTTATACCAAATTTTTATTGGGGATCTGTACATAAATTTCAACGTAAAGGGAAATCTTTTCTGAAATATTTTCTTCCTTGTTTTCATTTAACTTAATTTTACAAATATTTATTTTCTGATTTGTTATTGTCTTCAGGTATTTGCATTTGCTGGCTATGCCATGTCGGGCTTTGTGTTCTACACGATAATTCCGCATGCTCTGAAGGTTAATTTACATTCACTCTAATTTGGTAAATTTGCTTTCAATAGTATCTAGTTAGTTCTCAGCTGAGAATTTTCTACTTGAATGTAATTAGCATAATTAATGTGAATCAAAATGTAATGACCACTGCCTTAGGAACTCTGATAATACCAAAAAAAAAACTTGTTTCTTACTGTCATTGCTACTGCTTTTCCGCTAGGTAAATTTACGTCGACACCTTTTGGCTTATATTACAGCGACACTCCTTTGACCAAACTTAATTATAATGACACTTTCTGACTTAAGTTCGGGGAGTGTTACTGTAATTCTAATGTAACTCTAAGGGTGTCGGTGTAATTTTTCCTGTGGACCTAACGAACCTTACCTGGTATGAATCATTTACTAACAAATACCACCTCTACCATTTTTGTTGGGAGTTCTTTTTGGTTGCAGCTGAGTGGGGCTACAATGTTCAACCTCTCTATTCTCACAGCTGACATGTGGGCAGTCGTTTTTCGCATCTTCTTCTACCGTCAACAGGTACCATTTTTACAATAGTTGACAACAATTATAACTGCCATTGCTGGTTGGAAACCTGACTGAAAGTCGACCTCAAAATTTTCAGGTTGACTGGTTATACTACCTATCTTTCGCTGTTGTAGTCATTGGGCTCGTAATTTACTCAGTAACGTATGTTCTATACCTTCCTTTTCATTGGTCACATTTTAATCTAATGGTTGTTGTAGATCGTGGTTCAAAAAAATATATGCTCATGTATGTAAGTTGTTGCTATTTTCCTCTTCACAAGAACCTTAGAAAGATAGTTTTCTGATTTTGCAACTTATTTCCACTAAGCCTAGAAAAAATCTTTATGGGTTTTAATTATGATTTTCGTGTACTTCTATTAAACCTCGTAGCGTTAAAACCTGGCTACTTATAAAACAGTGAGTTTCTACCTTAAAAAGTATATTATATACTAAACTGAGATCTACTATTTTTTGAATGGTAAGGTTTTAATCTTAACGGAATGAAAATGATTTTTTTTTTAATTATTACTAAGGTTCAAGTCAACCAATGCAACTTTTGGCATACATAAGATAACTTTGTATTATGCGAATTGAAATTGGTCTGATTAATTAATTTCTATTTAAGTATTGGATTACGGAGTTTAGTTGTTTAATGATGTAATTCGAGTCTATTAAAACTTATAGGGTATCCGGGTAGGTGGTTGTAATTGAAAATATTAGTTTAAAAACCATAACATGTGAAACAATGAAAATTTTATATTATAATAACTTTTTTCGCTAGCTTTATACTGTTTAACCGAGATGTGAAATAGAGTTATTCTTTTATCTATTCAGGGAAGAGGATCCTAATCCAGTGCCATCCTTGGAGACCGGAGATTCCAACATGCCGTACCAAGTACTTGCTAGCGAGAATGAGTCTTCGGCTTCTTGAGGGAAGACTAGTCTAGACAATCCAAGAGTTCGTTTAGAAAATAAGTTAGAACTTAAAGTCGAAACTTAACACTGTAGTATATGAAAGCTTTATATTGTCGTAAACTTTTGCTTTTTATTGTAGCATGTAAAAACTTTACGTTGTAACAGTTGAAACTTATTATTTTTAACGTGTTTTCTAAACGAATTCCAAAGTGTTTGAAAATCATAGCTCGAAAATTGGTTTCATTAAACGCTAGCTACTTGTAGATGCAGTATTCTGTTGCTGAAGGAATTGCCAATCCAGTTGTGTGCTGAGGGCTACTTTATGGCATGGATTGGTCATTTTCTTTTTTGGGCTTACAAGTTAACACTCAAGATTTGTGATTGTGTTGTTACAAAAAGGGTGATACAAAAAGGGTGATAAAAAGAAAGTCAATAAATACGGAGAGGGAGATGATGACAATCAAAGGAGTTGGAGTTTAAGAATAACCTTCAGAGTAGGATTCAGATATCAAACGACAACAAAATATAAAACGAAAATAAAAATGGAAAACGGAGAGTAAATAGTTGAACGACGATTGAATCCAAAGGACAATGAATACAGCCAGAAAAAAAAAAAAAAAAAAGAGACAAACGACAATAAGACATCAAAATAAACATGATAACAATATATGCAGACGACAATGGATATAAAACGACGGGACAAAGTCAAACGACAATCAAAATTTTTAAAAGGCAATGAAAATGGAAAAAAAAAAAATTAAACGAACTTAAGAAACTAACAGAAAAGCGGCATTTATAACCCGAAGGAAAATGAAAGCGACAACCGGAGATCAAACGTCCATAAATTAAACAAACGACAATATGTACGGAAACAACAAATACGAATGAAATACTACAATAAGCACAAAGGACAGTGAAATCGGCAATCAAAATCTTAAAGGGCAGAGGCCCAATAGTTTAAGACGACAACAAGAAACCCACAAGAAAGCGACATTATAATGAAAACGAAGATAAACGTTAAACGAATCAAAAGAAGAACGACAACTGGCTTAAAGTAGCAAAACGACAACAAAATAATAAACGAACTAAAATGAGAACGTAAACCGCAGTACTTTTGGAATACGACAGTAAAATCCCGAAGGAGATAAAAATAGAAAACGTCGGTAAATAGTCAAAATAAATTTGCTTTTGAAAAGCAAGTTAGACCTAAATACAAACTTTTGTATATTATGTCAGTGTTTAAGTTTCAGATGATTTCTAACTTTAAATTCTTTACTTTTAAAGAACAATGAAAACGGCAAAATGACGGAAAATGACAACTGGAAACCACAGAAACATGACATTCAAAGTCTAAGGGATAATGAAACCGACAATCAGACAGAAAACGACATGAAAAAAAAAGGCGACAACAAAATATGCAAACGATAATAAGAATGCAATTTTTTTTTGTTGGTAAAAAAATGGACGAAACAAGAGATACAGTGGCGCGGTGAACCAAAAGGGCAAAAAAAAAAAAAAAAAAAGACGAAAGCTCAAAAAGTTAAAAAGAAAATATCAAACCACACGAAAGCTGAAAGCTACAAACGAATGAATACCATTTTCCCAGAAAAGTAGTATTAAGCGAAAACGGCAACAAATATGGAAACGATTAAAGATTTGGAAAAAAAAAATAATGAATAAAATCCTAGCATAAAAAATTTGATATCAGCATAAAAATTGTTATTCTATCACAGCGCTGCTCTTATGCGAAAGAAAGCGGATCACTTTTGTGCATGTTCAGGCCATTTCTCTCTCTTCAAGCTTTGTTTTTTTTTTTTTTTTTTTTGAGAAAAAACTTGGAGAAGTAGTTTTGCAGTTTCTATATGTTATTGTTCTTCAAGAAACCCCTTTCTTTCTACTATCCCATAATTTATGATGTTTTTAATTCTCATGTGATCAAATATTATATGATTTTGATTTCAAACACATACAAATTAATTTTGCTATTGTATTTTCTCTCGAATATTTAATTCGCTACAGTATATTTGGTTTGAACTCAAAACGCTCTATACTTCCCTCCGTTGTGTGGCGTCCTGATGGCATAATCAATGCTTATGCATGAACATGCCTTATATATATATTCTGTTAATTTCTTTTATATTTTTGTAATTATAATACATGTATAAAAATTGCTTTTGATTTGCGCAGATAATATACTCCTTATTTGACTTGTCGAGTCTCTGATATTTCGTCGTATATATAGATAACATATCAAGGCTGATTGTTCTGCCCTTCCTCGAGATATTTTAACTTGTTTCGCCAAGTGCTGACTTCGTTCAAAGACTACGTCACTTTCCGGGCAGTTTGTAAGGCATGGAGATTGGCCGCCACTAAAGAAAACTTTGCGATTTCACGACAAGCAATCAGAACAATCTCCGTCTTTGGCACTCTTTAACGCACGCTCAGATTCAACTCCCATCTCAAAATTTCAATTTCAACGACTTAATTTGAGCACTAAAGTGTAAAGCTCTCGTATGCTACAGTGAAAGGTAAAAATTCACTGCAGTATAATATTCTCATATGCTATGTGTTTAAATTTCAACTTTAAGTTCTAACTTTGTTTGTTTCCAAACATTCTCAACATTGCTAAGTTTGTACTATCATAAAGCCTATCTTGGACATCAGACTATGCAACTGTAATGATGTTGAACGAGTTGTTAGAACAAAATATTGTAATGAAAACCATTATCATCCAAGATTATTTATGTCAAATCACCGAGATAATTAATAAGATGCAAAAGGTAACCGGAATCTATAGATGTGTGTGATTCATAAGTCTGTACGTTGAGGATCTTCCAAGTCCGGTATGTAAATCTTTATTTAAAGTTTGCCTCTGTAATTTTTCTGTAGATTTGGAATAAAAAAATAACGTACGTACTGACTTAGGGACCATAGCCTTTTTATATAACTGTTAAACTCTAACATTTATCATTAATTATCAATTCAGCGTATCATAAAATCAGTGATTATATTTTAGTCTCAACACATGTGAAGCTCAAACTTAATGATGCATTAAAAACCTAAAACCTAAATTGATCATTGTTAATTGGGCTAACCTTATTGATAACCTTTAATATACATTTATTTAATATATTTACCCACGTATTGGATTAATTCCAACACGAGCACCACAACTTGAAACCTAGTTTCATAAGGAATATGCCACACAATTTGGCTTTTTAAAAACCGGAAAGTCATTATTGTCTGAGAAGAAATTAAGGCGATCAGATGCAGATATAGCTTATTCTAAGGGCCAAATTTTTGCTGTAAATCAAAAGGGAAGACTTCTGGTTTTGGATAGTACTAAAGACTTTGTTCGGAAAAAATTGTTTCTATAAACCATGAATCATCAATAAAATGTTTGATAAATATAGTTAGAACTAACTTTTTAATTCAGAATATTATAACATGTGAGGGCTTTATACTATAATAACTTTTTATTTTTTATTACAATATATAAGAGCTTTATACTATTTCTTAATTAAAAAATTAGTTCTAACTATGGTTGTGAAATACCTTATAAACAAGAAGCTACACAGGAAAGGCCCTTCTGCTAATTATCATGGTAATGGCGAAAAGAACCAATATTATACAGTGGAATCAGACGGAGCTTTGTTATTGGTTCAACGAAACGACTTAAAGAAGGAGAGGTATTGGTACCAGCCGCACCATAAAGTTGTCCAGTTTTATGTTTTTGAGGTGAACATCAGCAATAAAACACTTGTAAGGCTGAAGAGTTTGGGAGACAAAGCTTTGTTCTTCGGCAGCAGCCCGTCTTTCTCCGTCGGGGTCTCCGGCGATAGGGGGGTGCTGTAAATCCGATTGCATATAGTTCAACAGGGGTGAACTCACAGGTATGCTGCATCCTTCATATGAAAACTGAAAAAGATGAAACGTTTAATGTTGAAGGAGTCCACTCATTTATTAATCTTCCATGGATCCAACAAATCTTTGATAAGAAGAATATGCATTTACTTGCTCTAAATGATCTTGTTTTAGATTTTATAAAGATCGGTTTGTTATTTTATAATAGCATGTTTGTTTTTATTGATAGTTGGCGCACGTTGTAATCTGAACCTCTTATCCGCTTCTTCCAAAATGCGAGCAAGATATTTGATTTGGTGCCTTTTTTTTTTTTTTAATTTATTGTGGGACTTATATTTGTGACAAATTTTTCTTAACCGATATATGTATGATTGGGCAAGTTGTTGTGGCGCTTGTAATATTTGTACATTTTGAGCACATATGTGTGTGTATATATATATATATACATATTTTATGTATATTGTGTTTGAAAGATTGGTGGGAACCAGTGGTTAGAACCACTTTTGCTGTAGCATGTGAGAGCTTTATACTATAACAAATTTTTTTATTGTTACTATAACATATGAGAATTTTACACTGTTTATAACTGAATTTATGGTAAAAACTGAATGGTTAAAACCACTACCAAATGGGGTAGCTTCTCTGAGGCATTTTAGTGAATACTTCCTTTCATCAAAGTATTTCACTCGGGTCAAAGCATATAAGCCAGTAGATAGATAAAAGCCAATAAAGCATAATCAAACAACAATGGCAACCCCGTTAATTGCTCAACAGTGTTGTGATTTTATTTATATAGTTTTAACTACACGTTTTCAAATAACAAAAAAAATTGAAACAATAGTAAATATGAAAAAGACAAGGAGAACAAAACTAAAGTCACAAGCTGGAACAAAATATGAAAATGAGCAGAGAAATACGTCAGGAATCTGGACAAAGACAATTAGATTAAACAACAATAAATATAAAATTGACAAAACAAGAAGCACAGTGGCACGCTAAGCGGAAAAAAAAAAA